>ML179491.1:41170-84156 GCA_004369135.1 Dendrothele bispora CBS 962.96
CTGAAGGCAGAGAGTGAGGAGGGAAAGAGATCTGGTTGTTATTTTCCCCTTCCGAACAAGGTCTCAACAAGGGTCCGAGAGCGATTCTGCATCCTCGCAGGACAGTTCTGCATTGTCCGTAGAGGGATCACCATCACCGTATCACGTCCCAAACCAAGAAACCCCTACAGAGGTGCCAGGCCCAGAGTTGCCTCAGCCTGAAAATCCTCACTTTCCTGAAGATGATGACGAAAAAAGGACCTGAATTCATACAGGATGTGGCTTTGCCGACCCATGCCCATTGCCCTCCAGGTAATCTAGGTGAACTGGTACACGGAAAACTCAAAGCAAAAGAATACATGGATCTATTCACCATCTTGCCAACGAGGATGAACAGGCACTGCTCCGGAACTTCTACCACTTGGTTGCATCAACCAATATTGTTTCGGCATACTCAGTCTCTGACAGTGAGGCAGATGAATACCTCAATCACTACACAGAGTATCGAAAGACAAGAGCTGAGATCTACGCTGGGAAAGCGTCGAAGCCCAACCATCATTACGCAATGCATAATGCCGAGTTGATGAAACTGTGGGGTCCCCTCTCTCTCGTCAGCGAGTTTTCTGGAGAGCAAATAAATGGCATGCTGCAAGGAGTGGAAACAAATAATCACATGTGTAAGTGAAATTGTCTAGCATCATAGTTTTTCAAGTGGAGGCTTACCGAATGTCTTGTGCAGATGATCTAGACTTCACCATGCTTCGACAGATGTGTAGACGTGGGCGTATCGATGCTCTGGTTTCTGATGGTCATTACCAAAGCTCGGAAATGAAAGCTATGACCAACCTCTTTACCTCTATCAGGCCAAAGAATCGAGCGGATGACAACTTTCAGCCTGCAACCTCTGAGGAAATAGCTGTGTTGAGAAAGAAGTCGAAAACATGTAATGAGGGAGAGTACAACTTACTGTTCACTTATCTCTATCAGCATACAGGACTTAATTGGCGGCACGCCAATAGAATTCCACATCTTCCAGAATCACTTGTCCTTCCCGAAGCAATACCAACATTGAAAGATTTCCATCATCGTGGCCTCAAGTATAGCACCTTGACATCACACAACGGTAACAGTGCCATCCAGTTTTACAACTACAACCGGAATCGCCGCACTGTCTGCACAGGAACTATACAGCACATCTGGCAGGTCCTGTCGGGAACGATCACTCTCAATGACAGGGCCACTCAAGTCACACAAACAAAGACAAGAGGAAGAAGGAGATAGATAAAGATAGAGAAAGAGGTAGGCTGACTAGGCTGACTAGGCTCGATACAGCATAGGTGATCGTACGGTGTAGAGACGAAGTGAACGAACTGGGAAACTACCTACAATGTCTATGAGTACTTATACTGTAGAAAACAAAGGATATGGGAGGCAAGGTATCACGGAGACGAAGTATTGATGGAAAAGGCTGTGGGTTGTCTGATGGAAGGGAACAAAGGAAAGAACAAGGTAACTGATGGGAGAAGCAGATGTGGTAACCGAGGTGACTTCTGCTTCTATCTTCTGATCTGAACAGCCTTGACTCCAGGCTTCTGTGATGATGGTGCGATGGTGAAGTAGTACTGTGTCTGGGGTCTCGATGGAGGAAAAAGGATTGATACGGTTCGTGACAGGTCCCCTTCGAACAGCAAGCCCCTAAAAAGCTTCGGATCTTCGTTCTGGTTGAAGTGGATAAGCCACTGTCAAGAGTGGAAGAAGAACACTTACCGTTCCATCAGTATCCACGCTTCAACACTAGAGTGGTAGATGCAGAGCCTTTGGGACTGTTTGTTGTCATTGAACTGCCGCATGTCATATCCCATACGGTTGTATATGATCGGCCTGCAGGGATGTTTGGCATTGACAGAAAGACAAAGGTGGTATGTTTATCATTGAACAGAGGAGGGTATTGATTAGAGTACGGGATAGAGGGCACCAGTCAGTATCCGCAAAAGATTCGGGAAACTAGACACCCAGCATTTACTTTCAGCTGTACTTTCCTTCCATATGCAATCTACTCACTAATACTCGTGGCCGCGAAAAGTGACGGTCCGGTATATTTTCTACTGTATCTAGGGATTGAGTACATATTTCTGCATCAAACAAGTTGTAGAATGGATCTATGGATTAATTCTGAGTTTTTGGAGCCCAAAGTGGGACCCTCCGAAGTGATCACCTTCCATAATAGGCAATTTTCAAAAATGCGGTTTTTCCAACTCAACCACCAATTTCTTTCAGGGAAATCTGTTAGCTCCATCTGAAAGAGAAGCATCAAAAATGGGGGGTTAGGAACTTAGCTCTTGTCGATAGCATTTTTTTTGAGAGAGATATTTGATAAAGAAAATCGCTAAAAATGGCTAAAAAGTGACAATTTTGGGGTTTTTGGCGATTTTTAGCCATTTTCTTTCTCAAATATCTGTCTCAAAAAAAATGCTGGTGACAAGGGATAAGTTCCTACCCCCCCATTTTTGATGCTTCTCTTTCAGATGGAGCTAACAGATTTCCTTGAAAAAAATTGGTGGTTGAGTTGGAAAAACCGCATTTTTGAAAATTGCCTATTATGGAAGGTGGTCACTTCGGAGGGTCTCACTTTGGGCTCCAAAAACTCAGAATTAATCCATAGATCCATTCTACAACTTGTTTGAAGCAGAAATATGTGCTCAATCCCTAGATACGGTAGAAAATATACCGGACCGTCACTTTTCGCGGCCACGAGTACATACATAAGTTGAATTAGCCATAAGATAAACATAGTTTAATGTCATTGCGGACGACACTTCAACAAATGAAGTTGCACTTGTATTGAGAAGTCTGCATTAACAGCACTCAGAGGCCATACTAATATATATGTAAATCTTCATATACTACTATATACAATTAGATCTCTATGATACACAATACATCACAAGTGAATTTCTCAACTCTTGAGGTATGACATCGTGTAGTTTGTCAATGTGAAGACCATCCCGATAGTCAAGAATGCGGGCCAATGTGCGATATTGCTCAGCATACTTGATAAAGTCCTTGCTAGCCAACCCCTTGTTTGACCAGAGTGCTGTGATTTCATCCTTTGCTCCTTCTTTATCATCACGCTTGCCATAAATCTGGTTTAGCTCTTTGACAAAGTTGAGCCATGAACCAAGATCTTGACCAAGACGCACTTTGTCATAGTACGACTTCATATAAGTGGTAGCAGGAGATCGTAGACGTGCTAGTGCAGTTACAATCCTCTGATGATCAGTGGCAATGCCATTGTGAGTACAGTACAATGCCACTTGATTCAACCAGTCTTCTAGAGTCATCTTGTTGTCTGAACCAGAGAATGTAGGTGGTTCTGGAATCTTTGAGGCCTTGTGTCCAGAACCAGCATCAGCAGGGATTCTATCAAGTTGCACCTTGTAGGACTGCAAAAGTTCTCTCTGTGAGTCCACAAGTTTCTCCAAGGTAGCAATTTGTTGCTGAAGTTGACTGTTGTTTTTAAAGGCAGTATCCAATGCTTCATTCATCCATGTAGAAAATTCATCAATGTGACTATCAACATAGTTTTTTGCTGTTGCAATGGTCACTTCATGTGCATTACGAAGTAGTATGCGCAATTGTCCTCTTTGTTCAGGAGTTGAAAACCCCATGGCTTCCATGTCAATGTTTCTAGAAACCTGCTCATCCCAATTGCTGATATCAGCAACATAAGGAACATATGTAGACATTTCTGCTCCGCAATGTAAGTAAGTCATGTTGATAAAGATAGAAAAAAGAAAGTATGAAAATCACACATTGCCAATCATGCCAAAGAAAAAGTTTTTTATTTAAGAGTAGTTGAGGTCAAGTGCCTCAAGCTCACTACAAATGTCAAGTAGTCTATCATTAAGATTACTAAGACTAATCTTTGCAATACTCTTCAAAGCACCCTTCAAAATCCTCCATTCCTTGTTTGTCAAACTATGACCTCTCTCTTCAAATTCATAATACAGATCATTTAAAGCATTCCACCAACTCCACAGCCTCTCCCTAACCTCTCCAGGAACCTTGACAGGTAGTCCTAGGTCCTCATTTCTATCATCCTCATTCAATTTTTGAAACAAGGGATAGAGTCAATTGATGACAGGATCAAAAAGGACACGATACTCCTTGATACGAAGAAGAATCTTGGTTTTATGAAAGTGAATACATGTTGGAAGGGGTGGTGGGATGGCATAGGGTGTGTATGGAGGTGAAGTGTCAATTCTGTCAATGAGTGGAGGATTGGACAGTTGACTCTCAAGTTGGGTACGCTCCATGGTAAGTCGAGCGAGGAGGCTGAGATTGCTGACATCTTCTTGAGCTTGTTGCTGCAGCTCAAGTGTCTCCTCCCTTGATCGCTGGTTGACAGGACGGGCGTATTTAGGAATCTCCTTGTATCGGATCTTTCCAGCATCCTTAACTTTAGCTTTGGATTCCTTGGATGGAGTGATACGATATCAAATACTGGTAAAGGCATCTTTTGCAGTGACAGAAAACTCTTTGGGCATGATATCTGGCAGGCAAGAAGGTGTGAGTATCTTATCTCTTTTCAGCAGATAAAGCACAAGTACTATGTCCCTTTTCAGCAGACAAAGTACAAAGGAAGAAAAAGGACCTGTAGGCAGGTCATGCAAGTCTTGATCTTGAAGTCCAGGTAGGGAAATCTCAGACATAGTGCCACCACTATGCTGCAAATGTTTTCAGAAATGTATTGCACACTTCTGAACTTACACAGACTGGTATGGGCCAGCCTGCTGCAATGATATGCAGTGAGTAAGGGCGTGTTTGGGTGCAACCGCTTAGGTCTGCTTTCGACCGGTTACCCTGCCAAATTTACAGCCGTTCATGGTGATTCACCTGTGGGAAAAAGGCTTAATGTTGTAAATTTGGCGGGTAAACCAGTCATAAGCAGACCTAAGCGGTTGCACCCAAACACGCCCTAAGTACCCCTTAAGCCTAGGGTCCAGCCTAGAGATGGATTGGCACTGTTATGCAGCACATATACTGCACTCAATAAAGAGTCTAATGCCTTTCCCAAGACAACTGTCCTTTTCAGAAACAGTGTCAAACCCAGATTGAAAAAGATCTTGCACAACCTGTAAACAAAGTACCAGCCTGCTGCTCTGTTACAGCAACAGCAGGCAAAGAAGCAAGACTCAAGAAACTATCACAACTCAATACTCACCTGCTTCTGTTGCAAGAGTTTGGGGAAAAAGTCAAGAGCTAAGTGTAAGTACAAGTTGAGTGAGAATGCACACTATGATTGTTCTTGAGTCTGAGTCTTAAGGGCTCAGACTCTCTACCTTATATACATGTGTAACTAAGACCCCAGATACCATTAAGACCTATGATACCTTGCTTACTGATACACATTCCCATGCTGACTCATATGTATTCCCATGCTGACTCATGTGTATTCCCATACTGAGATACACATTCCCATGCTGACTGATGCAATAGAATAGGCTCAGTCAGCATTGTATTGGCTTGCTGACTGATAACCATTCCCATGGTGGTGGTACTGACTCCACATGGTACAGTTCATTGACCAATAGCGTAACTCCCTTTACAGTATTCTATAGAGAAGTTTCCACAAAGTAGATCTAGATCCCTATCTCCATCAGGTAAAGACTAAGTCTAGAATTGTATATCTAAATATAGTAGAAGATAACATATGATAACCACATGGCACAAAGAATAGGGGTAAGACTAGAAAATCTGTGACAGCTACATCAAAAGACATTCAGCAATCGAAACACACTTGAAATCAGTGAGACCCATACCTCGTCGACGATATTCTGCCACAACAGGGCAATCTCGCAAGTCTCCCACCAGACCGCAACTATAACACCGTGTTCGCCTTTCCTGGTACCGCAAGTTACTTCGACGGTATCGGCACCCCTAAACCTTTTACGAAGGTTTCTCTTGGCAACAAACTCATTGGCACTATCCTCGTATGTCACCAAACAGCGCTGAGCCTCCACGGATTTGATTTTTCCCTCCTTCTCTCTGTCTGATTGTACACTAAATACCAGTTCTCCCAGCTCAAAAACCCAGCTGTCAGGAGCAGGGACAGGGCAACGCAGAAGTAGAAAATGCCCGCTTCTTTCAAAGATAGCTTCATCGGTGATTGTGACATCCTTGTGTGAGACTTGCCCTTCCCCCAATGGGAGGGCTATGAGCCCATTCTCGTATTCACGTCGGTCTTCCCACCTGCCAGTGAGCAGATGTTGTCCATCCGCATAGAGCAGAGACTGCGCTGGTCGGCGCTTCTGTCCGGATTGGGTTGATGGGCAGGGTACAAGAAGCACACGAAGGCGACGCAGTCCTCCATTTGTTTCTCATCTACTGACCAGCCCCACGTCACCATAAAATAGTCCCTCCTTCACTACCTGAACCCACGTGTTTGCTGGGATGGACGAGCAATTCCATTGTAGTAGATCAGCCACATCTCTTCTTGGGATCCGAGATATATCCAAATGACCAAATTTCAGTCGGTCCACAGCGGAGTGCCAGCAAAGGAAGGTGATGAAGGGTGAGCCCTTGGCGGTATCAGGGTGAAAATTCGGTTCCCCCTCCAGGTAAATGCAGTCTACCACATGTGGGAGGCAAAAAGCTGCACGTATTGGCGAAGAGGCATGAGAAATGGCAGACTCAGGAGGCTCAATTACAGCCTCAGAAGTAGGCAAGGCCACGGGAGGTCCCAGGTTGTTTGCGTCGGGTGTGATGTCATCACTAAATGTGGGACACGGAGGGGCGATTGGATACCCGTCAGCAGCTGCAAGATCATATACCGCGGCCAGAGCACTCGAGCAATCGTCGCCGTGAGGGCAATATTATTGTTTATTGTTTAGATTGTTATTTAGATTACAAATTTTAGACTAACTATAGGGGCTAGATATGAATGTGCACGTTCTGAATGTGAATGTGCATGTTCCGGATGTGAATGTGCGTGTTCTGGATGTGAATGTGCGTGTTCCGGATGTGAATGTGGTCGCTCTGAGTGTGAATGTGCGCGCTCTAAATGTGAGTGGAACAGTAGTGAAAGAGTTGGAACTTGTATATACCCAAGAATTCCGAAGGTAGGACAGCCCGGAGGTCCTGTGCCGGAGCACTCCAAATAGTTTTCTCGTACCTTGATGATTAGCCTGTTGTAAATAATAAATTTTTTAAAAATCAATAAGTTATGTCACATGTCACGGGACCGTCACTTTCCGTGACCACGAGTATATCTAATTATGGCACCTACTCATCATCACTATCATCGGAAAAGTTCACAACGCCATCAGCAAAATCAATGTCTTCCCCGATTTCTGGACCAAGTCCATCCCGCACTCCACCCAGATATCCGGTTTCATAGGGCAAGGGCTCTAAATCATCATTAATATTAACTTGTAATGCATCCTCCACTTCTCTGACAAAATCTTCCCTGTCATCATGATACCCCTGTAAGCTTGTCGTAGTGGAAAGAGGCGCATTTTGCTCGAATTTGCATAAAATTTCTGTGTAAACATTCCAAACATTATGACGTGTCACCACAGAAGATCCAATCTGTTGATAATATGAAGTCGCCCAGTAGTTGAATGATGGATCTTCAACCGACGCTGCAAGTAGCGGAGCTTCAATTTATATTCCCACGCTTACTCCCTTCCTCGTTCGAGACTTTCGACCCGACAACTTGTGATATGTGACACGCGTCGTCACAGTTGTCAGTAGATTCGTAGGTTCTGGCATTTGTATCATTTGTTGTAAAGTTGTGTATTTACACAAGAATAAAATATACATTTTATTTAGATATTAGAATAAATAAAGAGACTGTTATGCGGGGGAGACCCCCGCAGACCCCCCTGCCGGGGGCTTCGCCCCCCGGACCCCCAAACGCTCGCCGCTGGGCCCACTGCGTGGAGCTATGCAGGGCGTTCCTCCCTGCACCCCTCTCGACGCTCCGCTGAGTTTGTTGTTTAATTTGAACATAGATACTAAATTTTAACTCCATATGGTTGCGGGGCTCGCACATGAAAACCACCGGAATCTTCTTCTTGGGCGCATCTTGAAGATCCGGGTTGGCAAGGCTCTCGTTGGAGTCCAGCATACTTAAGGAGGCCAGGGGAACAACAAAAATGTATATTCAATAATAATATTGGACCGCGTCGAAAGGTTTGACGCGTCGGATTCGTACTACGTCACTACTACTGCAGTACATGTGACCGCTCTGTAAGATTTCAGACTCCGCACTTGGTAGCGCGAGTCCAAAATCCTTGAATGAATTGATACGTTGACGTGGCCAGGCATTTCCCGCAACACCGCCTTGGCTGATCATGTGTTTACTATGCGCATGACACATCACAGATAAGATATCTGATATACCTAATGGAACTAACCCCGATCAACTATGCGACTGGGGTTGAGTAAGGACGAGTCCTTCCTTCGGTCGGCCTCGTAATAATTCCCAAAGTGGAAATAGTCCCTGCTCGTGCGTTTTCGTTTGATATTTCTGGCCCTCCTTCTGGTTAGACCATCTAAATAATATCAGAATAGTGAATATAAAGTTTGAAGTCTAGCTAGAGCTAATATAACAGTTTTCGACTGTCAGAGAAATACTTTCCATGTCGTGGGAAATATTTAAGAACTTGCCGCCGCGCACTATGACCAGGGACACGTCTGACAACTGCCATGCTTCCCGACTCTCTGATCATTCCCAGAACTTTCTCGGACGTGTACAAACACTTTATAACCACATAAACGTTTTCCGATTTGTGATAAAGAGGCAATAATCCGAATAAACACGCAAACCAAAAAATGCGTCCTCAGGTGAGTTTCCTTTTTCAGATTATGACTAATAAGCCGCCAGCCGGTAAAAGTGACGCGGCTATTACAGGACTAAAGTAAGATGTACAAAGGAGAAATGGTTTATAGGTTGAGTTGGACTGGTGTAACCTGAGTGATTTTGTATTTGATGAAGAATAAAATTAGTTTCCTATACTTTTCTATCCTGTAAAACGATTGTTTGATTCAAGTTTGTACAAGTTAAATTACTTGAACTCATGTCACTTGATGAACTCTGATCACCCCTTATGCAGTGGTGCCGTAGGTCACCAATGCGAAGCATTTTAATAATTGCGTTTGGTGTAACAAGCGGCTGCGCGTGGGGTTAAAGCGGGAGCTAGAAGCGCGATTCAGATAGCAAATTTCCATCTCGTATCCTAGAAGGTATTAGCAAATAAGTCGTCCGTCTAGACAAGGGAACACACGCACGATAGGATGAGAACTGCTCAGCTGTGCTTTTTGGGTGTACTTGGGATACGAAATGTTTCTATGGTTCCGAAATTCAAGCCGAGCAAAGGTAGTAAAGCCTTGAACCCACCTAAGATCACTCAACAAGTGCTGATAAGTTTGATTTGGGTTTTTCGCTAGAAGGAACGATTAAGAGCTCAAGCTCTATAAGATAAGATTGTTATTACTCAAGGACTTGATAAAAGCCTAACATAGAGTTAGTTCTATTCTCAATCCTATTCGATACACCCACATAACTCATAACACCGACTGCTAGACCTCTTTTGAAAGTATCTGATGGGGAGGAGAGCAATTTATTAATATCCTCACGATGTTCTATTGAAAGTTAGGCAATCAAATACGTACCAACACTTTTTTGACCATCTTCGCACGCGGAGAATGAAATCTGCTCAATGAATTATTAATCAGCACGATAGGAGGCCGCTGAAAGATGAAACACATTACAACATCCGCAGGGGCGGCTTTGAGTCTCTCAGCTTGAAGGGTAATTTTTTCGCTCTGGAGCCTTCCATTAGGCGAATACTGTAGTCAAGAGGTCATTTTTGGATGGAAACCTCATGAGATGTGTCATGTGTGTTTAAGACTTACAATGTACGGAAGATCTAGGAAAACTCTGAGTCGTCAGGAGTGAGTACTTTGCATCGCAAGCCTGAGGACTGTATACCCAATATTGTCCCAGAATGACAGCACTGCGAAGGAATTTAGAGTTGAAAAGATAGGACTAGATGACCTACACTTACGTCAAATAACGCCTATCGAAACAAATCGTTAGTTTTGAAATCCGAGAGGGGAAAAAAAGTAACCTACCGTTAAGCGACATCCCGGGGGAAGGGACTTAACCATTATTCGGTGCATTTCCTTCAGTAGGCGTGAGTCATCTTATTCATCACGAATACAAGAACACAACTCAACGTCGTCCACGATATGTCCACGATTCCGAAAATCAACGGGATAAATGACTGAAGCCTCACAGACTTAACACAAATCACTTGTGCAAAGATAAAGAGTGACTGAGTACCTTCGTGCATGCCGTCAACTTCGTCCCCATCAAGATCCTTGATTTGTCCACCGTGTCCCGAGTCTGTTTCATATAGATTAGATTCAAAATTGTTAACAAGTTAATCCAGTAACAACATTGACTTGCACTGGAAGAAAAGGGAATCATTGGGGCGAGCATCTTTGACAAGCCAATACATAGCATCTATAATATTTCTCCTCGTAGGCTGCTGACGGGGATTTTCCCTATCGTCTGCAAGAATTACGATATCCTCATATTTAAAATCATAATATTCTGTCAATGAAGGCATTTGAATTCGAGGTGAATGAAGAAAAAGTAGGACCCGCACGGATCAGAAAGGCCCGAACGTGTTCGGCATCGTTGATGCAACTTCGAAGTTCCTTTGGTTGTCCAAAGTAATTGATACCAATCTACATGACCGTTATCAGTACAATCAATCCCTCTGATTCAAAAAGAAAAAAAAAAATGAGACGCTCACACAGAGCGCCTTCTTGCGACCCTTGAACTTTGATTCATGATGGTATGCAGGATGACTTGCGAGAGGCCTGATGACGTCATGATGACCAGCCGGTCCATAGCTGTGGAGATTTCGGCGTGAAGAATACCGCTGTCCACGTTTGTTGTGACTATGACTCTGAACATTGTGGTGGCGGCTCGACCAGCTGAAATGCCACGAATGACCTAAAGGCAAGGCTATTATAGATATCGGTCTCCCAGTCTCTCTTTCTGTACTTGAATATGATTTTTTGGACTGCCAATGACTTCTTCGTTCACCCGAGTCGCTTGCGTGAGGATGGCTAGGTCTGTC
The DNA here is from genome assembly GCA_004369135.1 of Dendrothele bispora CBS 962.96. Classification (NCBI taxonomy): domain Eukaryota; kingdom Fungi; phylum Basidiomycota; class Agaricomycetes; order Agaricales; genus Dendrothele; species Dendrothele bispora. The sequence goes on from ML179491.1 coordinate 52,309, forward strand.
AGGCTCAGCTAGATCACCGCGGCGAAGTATTCCATAATAAGGGCTTACATACAGCAGTATTAGTAACAATCTTTCTGGTCGGAAGACGGTCAATGACTTACTCCGGAGGTGGGATTGGTCTACCAGATCAACGCCGTCAAGTTGTTCACTCTTTTTGTCATACCAAGAATATTCTACTTACTGTTGTGAGTGCCAAGAGTGCAAGGATGGTCCAGGAGCAAAGGGCTCTTGATCAAATACTACTGCTCCAAAACTGACAATTCATGAGGATATTTAAACGATAGAGACTGTGGTAGAGACGAACCCTGTTGCATGTCTCGGTGCATGATTCAAGTTGCGATCATATACAAATGGTCGTCTATGACTAGTGTATCCAGTAGTCACAGGGCTTTCATTCGTGAAGTCCCACATCTCGAGGAGATCCTTGTAGTAATTGAGAGTAAAGAGCGAAACGGACGAACACGCAAAGTATTTAGGGGCCTGCGGCCTTTCGGTATCATATCGCATCAACTAGCAACTACCTGAGCGATGCACTTGATATTGGAAAAGCTCCTTGCCGTCCTCCCGAGCTTCGATTTATGAAGTTTTATAGCTACAAAATCTTAGAGCTTGTTCGGCATCCAGCTCACGCGCGAGCTCACGAGCTCAGAGTTCCCCATTTTGGTAGGTAGGGCTACATAAGCATGCCAGCACACATCATCGTAATTTTTTTTAATTGACCGTCTTGCCTGGCTTGTTTCAGCGTGTACAACCCTGTCAAGCGGCCAATTAAAACATGCCATTTTTGGAGGTCAAAATGGCTCGTTGGTATAACTACAGTTATGTTACGGTACCCTGCTGAGGTTAAAACAAGATAGGTACCTACTTAAGACGAGGCTCCTTGAACCTGTACCACCACCTGGTCGGGTTTTCCCACGACTCGTCAGTCGCTAAAAACATGGGCAAGGACGACTTTTGACTGCGGACACCGCGTATGGCTCTGCCATATGAAATAGTCTGCCGTCGGGTTACAGTCACGGACAAGCAAACTCAACCAACTTTCAATGACCACTTCCACCTGGTCAAAACGATAGTAGAGATTAAAGAAAACTGCATTTATAGTAACTACATGATCTAATAAAGAGTTTCCAACGAGCCAATTTCTTTCAAACGCGGTTTGAAATTTTTAGGCCAAAAAATTTGGCCGTACCCTCGAAAAAATCGCTAAAATTTCGAAAAAATGCGCAATCGACTGCTTTTCATGAATGGAGAATGATTTCGCTAAAAAATACACCATATGGTGTCGTGAATTGACTTCCAAATAAGGCAATTCCAAGCCTGACTTGACTTTTCACTCATGCCAAAGACGATACAGGATGTCGGCCGACATGCAAAACACCAACAAAATACTACTGGTTAGCTAAAAAATCAACCTGGCTCAGTTCCTGAAGATAGGATCCGGCTGTCCTGTAGATGTCACACGAAGGTTTATTAATAGGTCTTGGAGATGGATGAGTGCTTATAGGCTCGGACTCTCAGGAAAGGCAGCGGAATGGGCAGTACAGAAACAGGAGGGTCATTGTGCAGGATCCGCTAGTGCTATGATGCATTTAGATGCTGTAGTAGAAGAATCTTAACAGGTTACCGTCCTTTTTCTTCTTTCAATTTGCCTTTATAAAATTCGAAAAAATGGCCAAAAATTTGGCCGTTCTCAAAAAAGCGTGGGAAAAACTTCGGAGGTGGGTTTTTCGACGTCTTTTGACATTAGAGCGTATCTGCAACGTAAAATATGGCTAATTCACTAATGTTTATGAAAATGGGGCTATAGAAAAATGAAAATGGGGCTATGAAAAAATGGAAAAGAAATGTGATTTACTTACAGATAACATACAACTTACGTATGCGACACCGCGTTTGACTCGAACTCTCAGTACAATGGACGTTCCTCAAATTCTCACTTTTCATACTGCATACCACCCATGTCATCTTAAATTGCATGACGAAGAGGTGAGCTCCATCCGAGTCCATCCTATAGGTGCGTAGCAGTAGTTCAATGTCGCGACACGCACTGAGTCTGGACTCGGACGCGACTCAAAATTAGATCATGTGAGGGCGATATGGTGTCATACTGTTTTTTGGATATTGGAACCAGGTGGGGCTATCGAAAAATGGGTCATTCTTAAGCTAAAAACATTCGCCGTATTTTACGTTGCAGATACGCTCTATTCTGAGAACGATTCTGATAAAATTTTGACCTGGAATCTATTCAATCAATGGATCAAAAGTTAGTTGAGTTTGCTTGTCCGCGACTGTACACCAAACCGCCTCCCTCATCGTCAGAGACGATGGAGTCGACGACGAACAAGTCTCAGTACGATAGTACTGTCACCCACGGTACGACTCTCTAAACTCCGCGACGTTCTAAACTACTTAAACGCTATTCACCCAGCGGTTTTCCGGGCACGTGACCATATTACAAATCTTCCCGCGTGCGGATTTTTGCCCAAGTCCAACCCAAGTCCCGCTCGTCGCCGGTGTCTACCTTCAATGCGCTACAGCTGTCTGTTCCTCTAGGTGAGTTAAGCTGATATTAAGCATTATATACTACTCTATGTAAATTATAAATAGCCAAAAATAGATATCAATTACAAATCTTCCCGCGTGCGGATTTTTGCCCAAGTCCCGCTCGTCGCCGGTGTCTACCTTCAAAACAAGTTGTAGAATGGATCTATGGATTAATTCTGAATTTTTGGAGCCCAAAGTGAGACCCTCAGAAGTGACCACCTTCCATAATAGGCAATTTTCAAAAATGCGGTTTTTCCAACTCAACAACCAATTTTTTTCAGGGAAATCTGTTAGCTCCATCTGAAAGAGAAGCATCAAAAATGGGGGGGTAGGAACTTATCCCTTGTCACCAGCATTTTTTTTGAGACAGATATTTGAGAAAGAAAATGGCTAAAAATGGCCAAAAACCCCAAAATTGTCACTTTTTAGCTGACCCATAGAGCTCTCCCAGAAGAGCATAAAGCTCATAACGTGAGCCATTGGTGTTCCCTATCAACATACATATGAAAATGATTCATGAACAATAGAAATACTTGAAGTTATGAAGTTTGAATACTGTCGGAATCATGTACAATGCTATATGTGTTGAATGGTTATCAAGTGCATTTTATCTGGTACATTGGATCATTATCTATCTAAAAAATCTGTCTTCTGCTTCTGACTGCTCTGATACAAAATGTACATGTGTCATGCACATTAGTACAAAGTTCATTGCTTACTTCGTACTTACTTACATTGCATTTATACAGATTAAGTGATATCTATTTTTGGCTATTTATAATTTACATAGTATATAATGCTTAATATCAGCTTAACTCACCTAGAGGAACAGATAGCTGTAGCGCATTGAAGGTAGACACCGGCGACGAGCGGGACTTGGGCAAAAATCCGAACGCGGGAAGATTTGTAATATGGTCACGTGCCCGGAAAACCGCTGGGTGAATAGCGTTTAGTCTCAGACCAGCGCTCGGCGTCTGCCGGCTTCTGCGGTCGTCCCAAAGTCTGGACTGGCGGCCGGTTGTAGAACGGGCAAGCGCCCATCAACTGTTACGCTGCCCGGGACGGGAAAGTTGATGCCTTCCGGTCCAAACAGGACCACATCGGTGACCGACTCAGGCTTAAACGTGAACGATTCCTTCGTAAATTCCGGTCTCGTAATTATGATTACACAACGGCCCTATTTGAGCTCAGGACATGTCGTGCAATTGCAATCAAGTTTGAACCAGTTTGCGCAACCAAGTCAAAATACTGTACTACTTATATCCACCAAGTGTTCGATACCTTAGAGGCGTTACGCAATATTTTCACCCCAAACAGCTGTTCATCACCATTTTGAGTGCGTTATGGGGTCATATACAGTAATCTTAGCTCTAGCCAATGTAAACTAGAGTCGAAATGATGAGAAAAGCTCGAAAATAAGGATCCGGACAAATGGTCGGAGGCTGAAAACATGATATTTTAGATCTGGGCCCCTGCATTATGTGTTGCGAAGTACTAAAAACCCTAGTGTTTACAGGGGTGGCTTTATGCGTGACTGAACACTTGGTCAAAATAATACAGTATAGTAACCAGACTCGGACTCCTTCAGAACAGGCATTTCTGTAATGAATTTCAGCCAGTATTTTGAGCACTGTGGTTTATCATCTCATTTATTGTACTTCAAATTCACAGACAAGGTGTAGTAACTTGTAAGTCACAAGTGTACATGCAGGTTCTTAGCTACCTAGTTTGAGGGGAAAATGACAAGGATGAATAGAAGAACACAAGTGGTTTGTGGTCTCCCGGATGACTGCATGTATAGCTTCTAAATCACAGCATGTTGCATTTTGTTCTTAATTTTTCTAACTAAAATTCAGAACTACTGGCAACATCTCGGAATGATATCAACTGTTGGAATATCAGACTATACATGGAGTACAGTCACTGGTCACTTATCTATCATTCTACTGTTTGTAACTTCGCCACATCCCCATTATAGGTTCTTGTATGTTATTTTTCTATATATGGCATTCAAGTTATTGGTTTCTACTTGGTAGTATGTGTACATGATTACATTCACTTCACATGTCTTACATCCAAGTTGCTCTGAGCTTTGTTACTTATTTATTATGAATAGTTACTGATGCTCACTGTAGTCCAATGACTTTATCAGTTCTAGGCAAATATATAGACATGTTTCATATTGGAGTGCCTCTGAGTCTGACTTTAGTTATTTCTAGCATTCATTATCCCAAAATCAACAACCTGTAAGCTTCTGATTCTGGTCACTCTAGTTTTCTAATATGTTTGAGCATATATTTGAATCATGTATATGCTCAACAAAAATGGATGAAGTATATCAGTAATCAAGGATGTAATATTGTCCTGGACAGAGCATGTACTTCAATGAAAACCAAAAAGTAAATCTAACATCATTGACTAAACTTGGATTGGTTGCCACATGTGTTCTTCATTTGGAGAATTTTACCTTATGATTATCTGAGTACTCAGTAACCAGACCTTGAATATTGAAGTGTTAACCTTACAACTTACAGCCTTGCACCTGCCCCATTTGTGCCTCATGAAGTAATAGTCTACTTCTTTTAAATGTTTTGAGTCCAGTGTTGCCGGGGTCCGGTTCAAGAACCTGTTGCACCGGGTTCGAACCTGAACCGCACCTAAGGTTCAGGTGCGGTTCTACACAGCCACCTGCACCGAACCTCTAGGTTCGGTGCAAGGTTCGGAAAATCTGCGAACCTCTTTTAGAGGTTCAGTGAGTGCCCGAACCTGCTGAACCTGCTGAACCTTGGAGGTCAGAAATTATTCAAAGCAACATTTAACACTTATCTATGTTATTCTACTTCCCCAAAAACAAAAATCAATCCAGATATAGAGCTATTGAGCAGCTGAGTCAAAGGTAGATGCCTGCTAATGATGTCAAAATTAATACACGTGACACTCCTGCCTCGCATATCTTAGTGTCATTGGGGGAATAATGAGTGTGGGGCATTTTTCTAGGTAAATTACCTTCAAAAAAGTCATCAGAAAATCAGAGATTAGTATTACGTGCACACTACAAGCTTAGAATTCACTTATGTTGTTTAGAGACTGCTGAACCGGGTTCGAACCTGAACCGAACCTGCACCGAACCTGCAAACCTGGTGCGGTGGGTTCGGGTGCAAGGTTCACAAACCTACTGGACCGAACCTCTAGGTTCGGTGCAAGGTTCAAAGAATTTTGCCCGAACCTGCACCGAACCGAGCCCCGGCAACACTGCGGTCAACGCGCGTTTGTTTCGCGCGACGTGCGGATTCTCATTTTTTTTGCAAACAATAATAGTGGATTCATCTATAGCAGGAGAGCATTCACAATAGTGAATGATTTTGGAATGTCAATTAGTATGAAGAAGTATAAATGAGCAGAGCAATATTAAGAACATTTCACATAATTGTCAATGGAATTTAGGCTCTACATACCACCTTGATTGATAACAGGAACCTGCTGACTCGGAGTTTTACGTTGTGGTGATATCTCTCTATAACTGACAATTTTTCCTGTAATGTAAAAATGTAAAAATGTGAATTGCAATATATGGGGGTCATAGCGAAATCTCCATGAAACTGGATGTACCTTGCTGATATACAGGAACATAGTCATGCACAGGTACTGAGATTTCGTGATAAAATTTCATCAAAGCTGCTTGTCAAATGTCTTTTAATCGTACCTTCTTTGACTCCCTGAACATGCTCCTTAGAACTGTGTGAATCATTCATCAGTTGCTCTGTGACCTGATTTTCTTCCTCCACTGTGTGAGAGTTTGTGGGCACAGGAGCGAGATTACTCAAAACTTTTAAAGAAAATGTGGTAAGAATGTCAACTTGAAAGCCCTCTGATCCAGTAAATATACTCACCACCATGATGACTTGGGATCCAGAGACCTGTGGTATCCAAATCTTTTTCATCTTCACTACTAGAGTCAAGGACTGCCAGTAATGACTGGGCACCATGTCTGAGATTGTGCCGGAGCTGTTTCTATGTTAAAAGTTGTAGATATCTTGTTAACACACCCAAATATCTGACCTACAAGCCAACCCATCACTTTAAACTACTATCTGTGAGTCGAGAAGAAATCTTGAGCACGAAATTAAGGAAAAAACGCGTGATCAATTAATATATAATACGCGAAACCTTTAATTTGCGTGGGAAAACTCGCTTGCAGGACTGGGTCAGTTCACTTGTGCTGTGTTTCGAGTCCAAAACAGATCCTTTATTTAAATTACAAGCTCTATAGGAATCTATACATAGTATGTAAGCTAAAATACAGTGAAACACAAGGGCAAAAAGCAAACTGCAAGAGCAAGAAGCGAAACACAAAAAACCGGCCTTAAATTCTGTGGGAAACAAGATTGCCGGACCTCGGCCAGTTGACTTGTGCTGTTTTTCGAGTCCAAAACAGATCCTTCATTTAAATTACAAGCTCTATAGTATTCTATACATAGTAAGCAAGCTAAAATACAGTGAAACCCAAGGGGGAAAAGCAACCTGCGAGAGCAAGAAGCGAAACGCAAAAAAATGACTTTAAATTCTGTGGGAAACAATGTTGCCGGACCTCGGCCAGTTGACTTGTGCTGTTTTTCGAGTCCAAAACAGATCCTTTATTTAAATTACAAGCTCTAGAAGAATCTATACGTAGTATGTAAGCTAAAATACAGTGAAACGCAAGGGCAAAAAGCAAACTGCGAGAGCAAGAAGTGAAACACAAATCCATTCTTAAATTGCGTGGGAACACTTCAACTGCCAGGAAGAGGATATTTCTCTTTCTCGTAAGGCTCCATAGCCTGACAAGTCAAACCCATTACCCAATACATTCAGGAGATGTTGCTGAAGTCAGCGCACCTCCGTGTCCACCTATACATTTTCTCACAGTGTTTGTGTCACATGTGACAGACCATCAACCGACTGCATCTGGTAATGGCTGTGCTTTCTGTTCCCAACCCATACCCGGACCCAGGTGACACCGAACATGCTCTTACGAGAATGCCATACTGGGTCTCGATATTGGTTTGGAAAATGACGTATTTTGGAAATGATTTGTCCTTCATGTGCATGAGGGATTCCTTGATCCAATAAGTGACATCATCAAGTAACGTGAGAGTGTGCGAGCAATGGTTGATGGTAGGAGTGGATGCAGGTGTCGAGGGTGCATCCTGCTACGTAAAGTAGAAGATGATAAGACCTCTACTTACCTGGGGACAAGAAACTAGACTGTTAGTAAGAAGCTTAGGGCGTGTTTGGGTGCAACCGCTTAGGTCTGCTTATGACTGGTTTACCCGCCAAATTTACAACATTAAGCCTTTTTCCCACAGGTGAATCACCGTGAACGGCTGTAAATTTGGCAGGGTAACCGGTCGAAAGCAGACCTAAGCGGTTGCACCCAAACACGCCCTTAAGAGGGCTTAAGCGACTGTTTCAGAGAGAAACAAACTGAGTATTAAGGCAGGTAACTACTGTCCTTATATACTACAAAAGAGGGTGCACAGACCATGCAGTGCTCATAGACATAAGTCATATTCTACATATAGAAAGAGGCTGTGCATAATTGTAGATAGAGATGGAACAAAGTTCAACAGCAGGTCCCTAAACATTGGTATGGATGAGGTCACCAAATTTCCCAGCACGTGGTGATTGTCATACTTTAAGGATAGGATGACGTGATGCTTTGGCACGCATGCAGATGGTACATTCTTCTTCTTCCATATGGTCTGGATCCAAAGTGATACCTCGGATCGATTTCTTCTTGAATGTGTGAAGCAAATAGCTGTAATTAACATGCCCTAAGTGACAATGTGCCTCGTAAAGCAATTTGCTGCTTCTGTTTCTTCTGAGCAGTTTGTCCTTGGGCTTCAGCACAAATAGCGGTGATAAGTAGTTCAAGGTGAAGACTGTCTACCACATGAAACTACACTAAAGCTACTGCCAAACAGGGCCAAACACTGGCAAACCCGGCGTGACCCTCACGGAATCCCCTACTCCATGTGGCCCCCTCAAAACAAAGTGATGTCCTTGTTGCTCGCAGAAAAATAACACAAGAATCAAAAAAATAATCTAACCTCTAACCCAATCCAAGTCCTGCAGAAACTTACCAAGTGCAACCAAACAAGGGTCTCCGAACCCATACTGTACCATTTCGATCAATTCGTCAGTGGGTGTGACCTGTGACCACCCAGACGAAATAAAATTTTCGTCAATCACAGGTGGGACCTGTGACATCAAGAGATTTTTCGCCGGAGGCGACGAAAAATTTCCATTTTTAGAGGTAAATTTGGAGGTCACAGCCAGATCATTTCGTCAATGGCCTTTGTGACCTGTGGCCAGCCGAAAAATTTCGTCAATTTTTAGGCCTGTGACCTGTGACCAGACGAATTGATCGAAATGGTACAGTAGTGTCCTTCTCAAGTAGTCAAGTAGACTGTAGTCAACCAACTCTGCCTTCCTTTTACTTCATTTTTCTCTCTAATGCTTACAGTCGATGACAAGTTTGATGCCGCCCCATGTGACGGGCCCAATTAAAAAAACTCAATTAGACAAGTCAGTGTCACGTGGGGCAGCATCAAACTTTCTTGATATAGTGGTGGGCATTTGCCGTTCCATTTGCGTGCAGCTTAGTAAGCATCCTGAGAGCAAATTCTTGACTCCAACTCGGATTGGACCAGATATACCGTTGAGAGCACTTTTTATGTCAGAAATCTATGGTTTTTTTATATACAAGTACATATGTAAGATATGGAGAATGTAGACCGCACATAATATATATAGATGGTCAATACATTAGTTTTGTGAGGAGAGTAGACTTGTTGATTGGTGTTATGTAACACGTCAGACGCGCTGGACGCGCCAAGTACCTCTTCAAGTACATTTTACTGTGGAAAGGTGCCATTGCTTTGCATGGCAAGGTACGAGGCCCTTTATTTTATCTTTCATTTTATCATTCGAAAGTAAATTGTGGTGGATCTAGAAGTGCAAGATGATAAGTAGTCACTGCAGTTGCTGAATTTAAAATATAGGCAAATGATCCATTTTAATGGAATCCTAGATAGCAACCGTAACTTGCAACTGCTTTTGCAAGAAAAATTTGAGTATTGTAAACAAGCTTAAAATGATCTCTCATTTTGCTAGCTCATCACTACCCAATGGATAGGAACTACTGTACTATTACGACCGCATGTTCGCATAACGCATCACGCCCCCCCTCTGAACTAAGCCAATTTTACATTTCATAATGCGTACATCACACCACTGAACATGCCCCGAGGTATTGCGTAACGCACCTATTTGGGTTCCGAACTCCATAGCATACAATTTCGCGTGCGGCCTCCGGCCGCACTGTACTTATACATATCCCGTAACGCATCACAGGTACCTTCGAACATGCACAATGTCAAACATATCGCGTAACGCGCCATGGGACCGAACTTGTGGTCGTAATAGTACAGTAAATCTGAGATCCTGAATTTAATGGATTTCCAGTTGATGCCAACAATTTTCCATATTCTCACCCAATGGCCTCTCGTGATAATTGTGCTTAGATATAATGAGCTTTTTGCAAACAAGCTCAATATATTCCATGTCTCCGAGTTGCCCCGTTGAATATTTGCATTTTGGAAATATTTTCGATATGTAAGCACTCTCATCGTTGATTTTTGAATATCTAAAATTGTAAAACCTAGTTAGATTTGGGCCATTTGGCTCTTTTCATGTATCTCTACTGGGATTTTTACATACATTTGGTACTTAAATCAAGCGGTTTCCTCCAGTTTTATATATCTTATTGAACCAGATAAAAACATTTCATCTGTATTCTATATATTTTGAATCTGTACACAATACAGCTGCTATTTTCTTTACTTTCCGAGTCATAGAACAAGATATGATGTGACTCAATTTGTAACTGCGACCCAATTACACAGATATGTAGCACAAAGCTAACATAAATCTGGCAATGTCAACGTTCGTGCTGTACACAAAGTACTGCAGCAAACGGATGGTCTAAGTTCGGTATGCAATCCAATATGCAGCGGGTAAACACGCAACATGGATCAAGCATCCAAGTAACCAGAGATCAAGGGCTCGGGGCCCATAACCCGTCAAGGGCACATCCTGCTACACTAAAGTAGTAGATGGTAAGACCTCTACTCACCTGGGGACAAGAACTAAGGCCTCAATCCACGCACCACTCGGAGGCTGAATTATCTCGAGTGCCGATCTCTGATCAAAAGCGGTGCCGTATTCATTTTTGGTGTCAAAGAGAGTGGGATTAAGTGTTGGACTGGTAAGTCATCTGTAAGTTTCGGAAAGAGATAGTTTCAACTCATGCCATTTGGGTTAATCATACCAGATGGACTGTTATGGGCTCCTTCCCGCATAGCCGGAAACTTCTTGGTAAGCCTCCCATCTCGCCGACCCACTTCTCATCTCCCAACCAAAAACTCCAGGTATATAAGGAAATGAACGAACGAGCCCGCAGACGCGGAGATAGTCGAACACACAACGGAGCCGACCCAGGTTCATTCCCCCTAGTCAACTCTTGTGCTTTATTATCTCCAGGTTTGTCACCGTATGGTGATGATCAGAACACTTTCAAGCCGAATGCATTAGTCAAAAAGGTTTGTGGTTAAACAATTATTCTTCTCTTTTTTTTTTTTTTTTTGCTTCCAAATACGACATACCTATCAACATTCAAACACGCTCTTGCATTGAATCGTATTCTTGCGTCAACTTTTTGTCTCAATGCTCAAAAAACACCACAGACTATCACTGTAATGGTTAACGGCTCAGAGCTCCACCTCGTCTCTTACTATGCTTCGGAAGATATCAATTCGGGGAAACTCAAGGTGAGCAACATACCTCATTTACCTTCTGTTCTTTTCTTCGAGATCGTTTGACAAACTAACCAAATCTTTGTTACTTGTTTATTACAGAAACTGTCCTCTCGAGCAGACATCATAAATATGTACTCAATCCCGATTCCCTAGATATGGTAGAAAATATACCGGACCGTCACTTTTCGCGGCCACGAGTAGGTAAAAGTTTGAGTCTCCTAAGCCGCTGACTGGTCAAGCAATCATGACTCCTTTGTACATCCTTCCATCTACCTCAGATCGCCTTGATCAATTCTTTGAGCGGTGGAGTAGGGATTATCGGCATCCCTACTCCAGATCAGGCGGAGTTTAGCGGCATTTCCCGAGCATATACAGTAGTTTACCTGATGTTCGTTACGAGGCCGACTTTAGGAGGTCTCGTTCTTGCTTATTGCGAGTCGCAGGGTGGCGGTGCAAATTACCACGAGTTATATCCATTTGGCAAATCAACAATCTTATCTTGTCTTACTAATTGGATTACTTACAGCTTACACGGCCTCGTACCTGCCGCGCGAAGCGACGGCCCTATTCCTTCATAGCACTCAGCTCTATCCAGTTTGGATCTCGCTGGTATCCTTGCTCTGGCGCAGCCTTGGGCTACTCCATTCTGGTGATGAGAGTGTGATTCGGGCTTCACACTTCTCTTGGACCTCTCAGCTCTGTTTCTTAGCCGTTCTCTTGCTTGCAGACTGTTTCTCACCAACATCATCCAATTGTGTTGATGCCAATCCACCCATTTTTGGATGTTTTTCGGGTCCCAAACCTGTTCATTCATGCCGTTTTCACACCTTTTCACCGGTCATTTTGGCCGCTGTCTACTCATTTTGACACTTTGGTTCTATGCACACATCCGGTCGCTAAATGATTACATCATCATTCTTCGGACCCCAGATTTTTGCGTCCACGTGTGCGTCCAAATGCGTCCACATCTGGACGCACGCGTCCAGTGCGTCCAAGGTGCGTCCAATTTGCGTCCAATTTGCGTCCAAGGTGCGTCCATTAATAAATATTAATTTTGATTTATATCAATTACATTACGAACACTAGTCTACTTATGTACTTATTATAGTCGTGACTCGTGTATGTATTCTTTTTCAATTATTAATAAATTGGACTACAGTAAACAACGTCTGAGCACAAATGCAAGCAATAGTAAGGTCACAACATGGTTAAATTGTTGTGGAAGACTGTCGAAGATCATTAAATACTAAAAACATGAACAATAACATATATTTATATCTGTACAGCGTTGGACTCACTTGAGTCTATGGACGCACTTTAAAGAATTTTGGACGCACCTTGAAAAATTTTGGACGCAATTTGAAGGATTTTGGACGCACTCTGGACGCATTTTGGACGCACTTAAATCAAGTGCGTCCAAGTGCGTCCAAGTGCGTCCAAATATGTCCAAAGTGCGTCCAAGGTGCGTCCAGGTGCGTCCAGATTTTTGGACGCATTTGGACGCACTTTGGACGCACTTGATTTTCAGTGCGTCCAAAATGTGTCCAAAATTTTCAATGAACTTGGATGCTCTTTGGATGCACTGGTGTGTCCAAAATGCGTCCAAAATGCGTCCAGATGTGTCCAAAATCATTTCGAGTCATCTGTAATTTAAGGTGCATATCCTAAACTGGGATACAGAGATTGTAATTCCAAAGACACTCAAATGATGAGGGAGAGGCAAGGCTTTTCTAAGTTTTTATGTAGACATTTTTATCATCTCTGAATTTATACAGTGTAGACATTTCTATCATCTCTGATGTTATACAAATACATACATTGGTCTTCCTTGAGTATCTTCTAGTTTTAATACTTTCTAAAACAATTTGTGGATTGATCTGGCTTTCAGAAAAAATAATATAAATTTACAATGGTCCAAGAAGTTTCAGTGATTAAATTTTCTTCAAGACTTTTAGAGAGCTTCCAGTTAAAGAAAGTGGGATTGTTTTGGATTAAGGGAGTCTGACTTCCAGTAAAAATGTACAAGACTCTAATATAGGAGGAAGCTATACAGTACTATGTGAATAATGTTACTGGTAAGTAGATGTAGGACTCTAATACCAGAGTTTAGGGTCTATGGAATATATCCCCTAACAATCAGATTACTATTACTCTCCAGGAGTACTAGCTGTAATGTTCTATCCCCAATAACTTTGAGAAGTCTTGAAAGTGACAGGTAAGTATAATTTTCTTATTATTGAGATATTGATGTAAACAGTGATATTAGATACATTGATTGATGGTTGATGAACTATCTTGAACATTTGGAGCTTAGATGTCAAGTGATGCCTAGTAAAGAATGGAGTGTACTTTGTGTAGTAGTACACAGGAGGCTTAGATATTGCAGACAGGACATCTAGGAACCTAATTGAGTCCAGGAAAATAGCTATTTTAAAGCCATCCTAGATATTCATTTACAATGATATTGTATATTGAGATACAATCCATGAACCTAAGATTGGTGTGAAGTTGAGATTCAGTTGTCAATAAATGTCTAACTATAGAGTTCAATAACACAATGGTTGAAACCAATCTAGAGTTTGATAATATTGATATTGAATCTGTGAAAATGTCAATATTGGATCTACCATGTATTGGGCACACCCCAGAAATTGACTGGCAAAAGCTACAGGCTCAAAATTTGGAAGTTGAGTACTTGTGACATTACTGTTCATAAAAGATCTGTCAGAATTAAGAGGGTATTATTTGAACTCATGGAAAGTGACTGGGATTTCATTCTTCTTACTTTCCTAATATTTTGAACTTTAAAAGCCAGTATAAATGAGCTGGGAACCTAAGTGTTTTACAAATCCACTTGGAATCCTTTTGAATGGAAGGCCCACATCAATCCTCATTGTAAATTGTAAATGTGGTCTAGTAACAGATTGATAATGGGATTTGAACAAATTTTTCATATGCAAGATTTCCAAAAGACTAAGTATGAACTATATTGTATGACTATTACAGGTCAAAGTAATTTTTATACTGTAACTTGATGGATAGTTACAGATGAAAGAGTCACTTGGAATTCTAAAATCCTCAAAGTATTCATACACGAAAAAACTGGGATTAGCACAGCCACCGTGGACGCACTTGGACGCACTTGGACGCATTTGGACGCACTTGGACGCATCTGGACGCACGTGACCCTGGACGCACATGGACGCACCTGGACGCAATTGGACGCTGGACGCACCTTGGACGCACCACGTGGACGCAAAAATCTGGGTGCCGATCATTCTTCCACACTTCCGAGTTCTCCGTCGCATGAGGCTTACAGCCGTCCATTCGATTTTTGTTACCTGGTCTTGCCCTCTCAAGATAGGTTGATCCTAGATGTTCTGAGGGAGCTCGTTGCAGGTAAGGCCTTGCAAGGCACTGGCAAGTTGGTCCCAACAGGGGCTGCAGAAACAGACCTTGCGAGAGTGGTTATTGGTTTTGATGGAAGATCCTGTGAGGGGCTCGTTGCAGGTAAGGCCCGCTGGTAGCAGGATCATATGGCTAGGTTTGGGTTTTGTTTGTCGTAGGGCCTTGGTTGTTGGATTTAGGGTTTTGTTCTGTTTTTGCGAGCGACGAGAACGTCGCCTTGTTTTTGAGGGGGGCACATGGAGTAGGGATTATCGGGATCCCTACTCCCATCAGGAAAACCCCCCTGAAATAATGTTTGATAATGTATCAGTAATGTCTGAGAATTTGCAGTAATCTACATAACTCTTGGAATGATAATTATTGACATATAATTCAAAATATCAACTCATAATTATCCCACCATTTTCAGTGATAGCCGTAAGTTTTCGAAATTCACAATGTATGTTCATAATTATTTAATTAATACCTGTACTATGACTACGTATACTAGTAAGTACTTGTGTTTTATTTCATTATGTTGAACATGTACAGACACAGAGTGTACACTGGCATGTATTATTAAGTACGGGTCACAAATTCAAAACCCGTGGCGATCTGTACCTGTGGCATTAGACCCACTGTTCTTTTTTTTCATACATGTATCTAAATTCTGGATTTGATTTTTATAACTCATAGCCTTCAACTGTATGGTACCCGCAACCCAATAAGTAGTTGAATGACCCGACAGTAATGTGATGAAGTTAAAGGTGACCAATTAGGAAGGCACTTTCAATAGCCTTCCTTTTTAGGTGGCAAACCTGTCCTCACCATTCGTGTCGTTCGTTCTCAACAACGACACGGTCAAAAAAAACGAAAATCTTTCCAGAGATAAATTCAATGATGCAGATCATGTGTACAAATTTTCAAACATTTTCACCGTGTCGTTGTTAAGAAAGATCAAAAAAAAATTACTGAAACCAACTAAATTACTATCTTAAATGTCATTTTTATAAGTACAACGACGGGTTACCCGTCACGGGTATGTGTCTGTATTATTGTACACTCAAAGACTGAACACGGAGTAGACTTCCGCCGAGACTGACAAGAGAAAATGACGAGTATAGAGCTGGGAGGAGGAGTTTGGATACATGCCCGAGAGTGGTAGTAATCACTTGGTAATGTCTACTGTTTGCTTTCAAAGTTGTGAACAGCAAGGCTTTAAAATTACTTATCGAGACATGTCACAAAGTAAACCAGCTGAGTTTCGATGGGCTTTGTCTAGCCTGGTAAACCCGGCTGTTGCAAAGATAGTCGTTTGCAATAACACGCAACCTCTCTAATATATGTTGGTTGGCTGCATGTCCTCATCTATTATTTTTCATTTTCACGATGTCTCTTGTCTGGTTATTGTATGATTTTTGTATTGTTGCATATATATCCCAAACAAATAAAAACCTATTTTCATCTGTAACGTGTCTGTAATTTGAGATCAAGCACTTGAATTATCTATAATCACTCATAATAGTGTGCTAAATGAAAGGTAATGTATAGGTAATTCATAGGAATTTCTCAGTAATTATCCATAATTACCTGAGGGGCTATGGTATTCTGGCTAATTACTGAAAATGTCAATAGCTCACTAACACCCATAATTCTTGATAATTCTTTGAAGTTCCTGATCATTCCTGAACATTATTTCTGGGGGATTTTCCTGATGAACAGACGTCTCGAATTCGGTGATTTTTTCCATGGTAGAATGAACACTTTTTGTCTACTCAAAGTCTCAAATGTATAGTATGCTCGAATACATGTTCCTTTTGATATTCAATCAAGGCTCTCAATTTTTTTATTGAGCTATGTAGAGACACATTACTGTACTATTTCGACCGTAAGTTCAGTCCCTTGGCGCGTTACGCGATACTTTTGGCAAAGTGGATGTTCAGAGGTGCCTGTGATGCGTTACACAATATGTATGTACTTACAGGGCGGCTGAAGGCCGCACACGAAATTTTATGTATATATTGAGTGTCTCTGGGCGGATCAACTCAATAAAAAAGCAACCTACAACTTATTAATACATATTCAACAGCGGCCTTTGGCCGCCGCAAAAAAATCTACACAAGAATTCCAAGGCCAAAAATGGGTACGTTACGCAATACCCCAGGGCATGTTCGGTGGTGTGATGTACGCGTTACGATATGTAAAATTGGCTTAGTTCAGTGGGGGTGTGTGATGCGTTATGTGAACATGCGGTTGTAATAGTACAGTATTAAAGAGTAGTCTCCTGTAGGCAACCTGAAAATACTTAGGCCCCGTTCTGTAACACGGATAGGATAAGACAAGAAAATATAAAAAATGTTAAATGATTTTAATTATTCTGTCCGACAACCATCAGTCTTCAGACAACGAAATAAAGGTTGATATCCGCAGCGAGGGGCGGCTGACTGTGAGAGAAAACTCTCCTTAACAACGGGTTCAAGTCGGCTTGGCCAAGCCTTGACTGGCTCTGACAGAACCGACGATGCCATAAAAAAAGCTTGAAGTTGCCATGAAGCAGCTCGTGAAGAACTACCTGGCATACCACGGTGACCATAATTTGAGTGAATCTATGGCATGTGATGTCTTTCTGAGAAATGTTGATTCTGAACAGGACAACTTCACTGGGTCTGCACTCAATACCCATAATCAGTGGATTCAGTGTAAATGTATGTGCCAGAATGCCCAGAACAAAGCCGTGTGGCAGCCGCCAGAGACGCCGAAGAGATACCGCTTGCAAGATTTCATGTATAATATTTTGAAGTGCCCTAATCTAAAAATTGAATGTTTACAGAACGCGCATGGGGTGGATAGCAACATGAAATGATTTTAATATGCTTATCCTATCCAACGGAATATTTTTGGCAGGGACGGCCTTATCCTATCCGCGTTACAGAACGGGGCCTTATAAACTAGACACTCAATGAGTAGGACAAAAATTTTAGAATGGCAAGATCATGTGCAGTGGAAAGGGATAGAGAAAGGTATCAGTACTAGTAGGGTGCAGAATGGGAAGGTTGCAGTGTGAGATTTGCTTTGGTCATTGCCCAACAACATTATATGAAAAAAACAGCAGAAATTCAAGTTAAGAGTTTTTAATGTAAAGGAGGAGGATGATTTATGTTAAAGAAACCAGTATTATTGCCAAGGTTGAACTTCCTGTATCTTGTCACACTAATAAGTACCGTGAATGTAATGTTTCTTGTGAAGCAAATATAATCTTGTGGATAATATTTGGACTATAATATTTGGACTATTGAACGACTAGTAGGTATTTCTTGGTGCCAGTGCTCGCAGATCAAGGGTATGAAGTATTTCCTCATACATATAGTATCACATGCCAGTTACTGAGGAGTGTGTCAATATCTTAAAAGATCCACTATAAGCATTACTGGAGTTGATGAAGAGAGACTTCAGGGAGGAGGAAACAGGGTTCGGCAGAAGTGTGGAATTTGCCACCGATCGTGTGACAAATACCCCTATCTTTCAAAATAATCTTGTTCTTTCTTGAAATGATGGAGCCACATGTGTTGAATTAACACATTAAGTCTTATGGACAGGAAAAAAAGTAAAGGAGATGAATTATGGGGGAGTGAGAGAAAGAGCGACACCATGTCATCTGGTTGGACACTCGGCGTCGCCGGGGAGGCTCCTTGGACCTGTACCACCACCTGGTCAGGTTTTCCCACGACTTGTCAGTCACTAAAACTATGGGCGAGGACGATTTTTGACCGCGAACGGTACGTATGGTTCCTCCATACGTTACAGTTTGCCTTCGAGTCACACCAGACTGCCTCCCTCATCGTCGGAGGCGATGAAGACGACGACGAACAAGTCCCAACACTGGTAACACTGACACCCACGGTACTCCAATGTGACGAGTCCCCAAACTCCGCGACATTCCAACTTTCTTTTGTTCTACCAGTTCTTTTGCGCCTCGTGCTTCGTCCCTTCGGCGGGTCCTCCTCAAAAAGACGTTGAGACCAAAATAGGAGCACAAAGCCGTATGATAGAGTTAAGCTTGAAGCTCGAGATGACACAACTAGTCGGCCTCTCAGTGGACAAAAGTTGAGTCCCAACGACGAGTACAGACGGCTGAAAGTGTCTTTAACGCCCTATTTAACCTCAGATACGGCATAACATCTCTGGCAAATGGTACACCTCCCGCCGCCCCAAACACAACACCCACCTCATCCGTCTACTCAGGTTGCAGCAGTTAACGCTCCCACCCATACTCCCCAATTAAATACAACAATAAAACACAACCCTTTTGTCAACCCGAATAGTACTGCACTTCCGATCCTAGTTATCCCGAAAATTACGGTCAACTCCCTTTTCAAGAACTTTTCAGAGGGATATAGACTGACGCAGAAGCATGAAATGAGGTTCAACTTGCCTCGCTCGCTCCCTCTGAGTATACGCGTCTTTCCGAAACTATGTCTAACCAGAAGTCCAACAAGAACAACGCTCGTGGTTCCAAGAACCGTTCTAATGTGCAGACGATACCCACCGCTGTCCCTCCTGGGACCAACCAGCCCACCACGACCACTACCGCTCCCTCAACTCCGGTTAACCCACCACCTGCCACTGACACCTCGGCAACTAGCATCCGCCCTACCTACGCCCAGGTAGCCTCCCCTACTAGATCTCCAGTGGTGACTCGTCCGAATTCTCCTGTCCAGGGTGTAACTGCGTCCATGCATGCCCCTACTGCGCTGGGAGATAACAACGACGAAGGCTTCACCGTTGTCCAGAGAAAGGGCAAAGCTAAACAAGTGCGGGCAGAGGATAACGTACCAACGGAAAACGAACAACCCAGTAAGCTACATACTACCTACTCTCGCATGCTTCCTCCCTACTACTCAGTGAAAATACTAAAAGAGACCGTATCTAGCTATGACATCCGCTCCTTCTGCTACTCCTGCCCCCGTCCATACTCCTAACGAAGATGGTGCCGTTCCTGAAGCTAGAGCTATTCCAGCTGGGACCTCAATCCAGGATACGAATACGGCACCCTCCACCATAACCGCCCCCGCTCCTCAGACCAATACTAACGTATGCTCTGTGACCGGCATGGAAATAGACCCAGGCGTCGAAACACCAACCCGAGACGCTACTACCAGTGCCGAAGAGCCGAGAAGGAGGAAGAGAATGAGGGTAAACAACGACTGGGATGAAGAAGATATCCACCGTCGCAATACTGGTGCGACAGCCCCCGACATTAACATGTCTGACAGCACTCATCCCCATGCCTCTTCATCCACTGCCGCTGCTAATACGAGAACGCAGAACACCTCGCTTCCCAGCTTTATGCGACGCTCGACTGCTACTCCCGTCCCTGACGTACCACGAGAAGATCCTGTACCCAACACTACCCAAACACCTCCGGAAACAGAGACCGCGGTGCCTCTTCACTTGGATAACCATCACCCTGCCTTCAATCTCCATAACACGGGCCTAAACGTAGTCAATCCAGACCTCAATGCTTATTCGCCGGGAGTAGTAGCTACACCGCCAGTGGGGGGGTACCCAAACACTCATGGCTTTCATATGGGAAACGTGCAAGATGGACAAGAACCCCAACAAGTCGAGATGTGGAATGCAGTAGTTGCAGAACAAGGTGGTTTCCTTCTCAGGATGTTTGATCCTCTCCCAGATCCCATCGCTACCCAACAAAGGATGGTCCAGGCATTACAAGATGCACTTCCGGGTCACACTTCCCCCACGGTAGCCCCTCCAGAGAGAGCTCCTAACCACCGAGGTCGAGGACCCCTTCACTTCCTAGTCACCGATATCTCTCCCCAAGCAGCGAATCACATCCTCCAACAACGGGTTATTGATACAACCCATGGAACATTCATTGCGACCGAGTATAGACCGAACCCAACGTCTTTTGTCACTACCATCCAGGGTCACACCTATCGTGAGGACCAAGTCCTCGAAGCCACCCAAGCTTTTCGTGCCCAGCTACGACGAGAACCTCAAGTTGCCCACTTCCTTGCCATCCACCATGATGCCTTCCCTCCGCACGTTTCCCCGACGATGGCGGCGGACATCGTAATCGACACTCTTTGGGTTCGACCTATTCCCATGGGTCAACTAAGTGGTACACCTAGAATATATTGGAACCTGTATCTTACAGTACCGACGCGTCATATACCCTACTATAACGAATGGGTTACACTAATCCGATCCATCACCTTCCGAACCGCTCTCTATGGAGCGGGAAGAGCAATCGACTCCCCTTTCCACTGTCCCCGTTGTGCCGGAATCGACCATCCTGCTGGTCACTGCCCTCTCCCTCTTGTCCAAGGATGGATTGGTCCTCCTGCGAACAGGAGCCGACCTAACTCCAACTCAATGTCATCGCTTAACGAACAACAATCCCAACGAGGACGGAACACTTCTAGAGGCAGAGGTAATCAAAGAGGACGAGGACGAGGCCAAAAGAGAGGTCGTGGTCTATGAGAACCTTAAATATATAATTCTACCCTTATGCGACACTATGTAACCAGTCCTCGTAGCTACTAAGATGTTATGCAAATGTTTACTTACTATGCTCAAAACTCGTCTGACCACATTTATTTCAGCTTGTTGACATGAGGGTTAAACGTCAGGAATAGGACTGACAAATCAATACCCTGAAAGGCCCACATTTACTGACCATGCTGGGACAGGAAAGCCTGGACGGTTTCGAAAGCATCTACAAATGCTCTCAACAACAGTGTCGACACGCACTGGGCTTAGTATGTAAAAGCTTTCCCTGAAAAGATCGTAGTCCTATTACTATGTTACTTAGTATGGGAAAGTAGTGCCCCCTCACGAGGAACCATGAGAGTCCTATTGCCGGGGAAAAGACCGTGAACTCCATATGCGTGGGCTGGCGCTTTGGATTTACTTACAGCCGCTTCAAACTACACCTCATCCCAGTCACGGCTAAATGTCGGGACAGCCTCAGGGCTTTCTGCACCTGGAGGAGTTACTGACTCTTCTGCTGGTCGTGATTTCAATGAAAGGTGCAGAAATGATAGCGGAACACCTGCTAGCAGGAGGGAACCGTTTGGAGATATAACGAACCAACATGAGGGATCTGCCCAATCACATACCCATGTTAGTTCCACCTCCACACCACCTCGAAGACGACTGCAGCAGAACTCCAACACCAGGAGAACAGAACAATATATTCATGAGATACCAGATCATAATGCTACCCTCCCACGAAGTATAGAGGAGCAATTAGAAATTATACTGAACAACCAAGACAATGCTTTTGGACAATCAACAAATTGTCTTCAGTCCCTGTTAGACTTTGGTTAGACTCTATTGACCAGATCAACCAGTTGAGAGAACAACCACAATCATCACTAACTACGAGCTCAGTTGATCCAGCACCCCAATCAATGTCACAGCAGCCTAGACAGGCACGACGAGTAACACTAAGGACTGGACGGCGGGCAAAAAGAACAAAAGCTGCTATTAAAATAGCATCACTTAACATAAGGGGGTATGGTAATCAGAGTACAACCCACCCAGGGAACAAATGGAACTTTATAAATCAACTCATGCGTACAAAACGACTGGGGATCCTCCTTGTTCAAGAAGCACATATGGATGAGGAACGGAGAAGAGATGTTAACACCCGTTTTTCAAAACGCATCAAGGTAATCAGTTCCGGACACCCAGAGACCCCACATAGTAAGGGAGGGGTAGCTATTGTTCTGAACAAAGACTATATTGAAACAGATGACTGTGGTATTGAACAAACAGTAATTATCCCAGGAAGAGCCTTATGGATAAAGATAAATTGGCATATGGATCAGAAACTAAAAATACTGGCAGTCTATGCACCAAATGTCTCTGGTTCAAATGGTGAAGAAAATGCAGAGTTTTGGACAGAGATACACAGGTTCTTTGAGCAACACCCAAACAAGAAGCCAGATATTTTAGCAGGAGATATGAATATGGTGGAGACTGGTCTAATAGACAGACTTCCAGCCCATGATGACCCCAATGATGCTGTAGATGCTCTGGATGACCTTAAGATTTTGACAAACCTTCGGGATGGATGGAGAGATACATACCCAGATCGAAAGGCATATACATTTCACCAGATAGCAACTGGCTCCCAGTCCCGAATTGACCGCATTTATGTAACAGATGCAATACTACTATCATCTCGTGAATGGAGTATAGAACCATCTGGAATACCAAATGCTGACCACCAAATGATTTCTGTACTGGCATCTTGTGAGGAAGCACCAGAGGTAGGCAGAGGAAGGTGGACTGTACCAAGTCACCTATTAAGAGATAAACAACTGAAACAATTTGCACACAACAGAGGTATGGAAGCCCTCAATGATCTTGAAAAAATCAGTCACTTAGGACGGTCCCCTGAACAAAATGCCCAACTTATATGGTATAATTACAAAACAGACCTGTTGGCAGAGGCACACCGAAGACAAA
Source organism: Dendrothele bispora CBS 962.96 (assembly GCA_004369135.1). NCBI lineage: Eukaryota > Fungi > Basidiomycota > Agaricomycetes > Agaricales > Dendrothele > Dendrothele bispora. Next base: position 75,597 of record ML179491.1, read on the forward strand.
GAATTATAGTACCAAGAACTGAAAAACAGTTAAGAGAACTTGAGGAGAAACTGACTGAAGCTGCAAATGATGACACTCTCAGTGAAGATGAGAGGATCAATCAAGCAGCAATATTGACAACAGAGATCTCCACCCTTGAAAGAAAAAGATTCCAAGAGATAAGAAAGGATACAGCAACTAAAAACCGGGTTGAAGGTGAACAAATTTCAAGATACTGGTCAAACCTCAATAAGGAAAAGAAACCTCGTGACCTAATCTATGCCCTTAAAAAAGACACACCTGACGATAATGGGCCATATGAAACCAACTCCAAGAGAATGGCCCAAAAAGCCAGGGACTATCATGAAAATTTGCAAAAGGAGGGACAAGTAGCAAATGAGGAACACAGACTCAGAAAGGAAATGGCAACTGAAAAAGTACTCACCAATATCACAGTGCACCTCACCAATGACCAGAAAGAACTTGCAGCTAGGGAATTAGAATACAGTGAAGTGGTTTCAGCATTGTTAAATGGAAAGAATTTTACTTCCCCAGGCCTTGATGGAGCAACATATGAACTGTGGAAATCCATCTATTCAGACTTCCTTGGAGATATGAAAATAGAACGTCCTGCATTTGACATAATAAAACTAATGACAGCAGCCTTTAATGATATATCAAAATATGGGGTCATAGAAAGTACTCACTTTGCAGATGGATGGATGTGTCCACTGTATAAGAAGAATGACCGGTGTGATATTGCAAACTACAGACCAATCACCCTGCTTAACACTGACTATAAGATCTTCACTAAGGCACTAAGTGTTAGACTAAGCAAGATAGCTCCAAGTCTCCTACATCATAACCAAGCTGGATTTGTACCAGGTCGACAGATTAGTGATCAGACTAAACTTATACGAATGGTTATGAATTATGCTGAACAAACTGGACAAAATGGATTAGTTATATCATTGGACCAAGAAAAAGCATATGATAAAGTTGACCACAAGTATCTATGGAAAACTCTTGAGAAATTTGGCTTCCCCAAACAATTTATTGATACTTTACAACATTTATATGAGACTGCAAAAACTTCAGTAATGATCAATGGAATACCAAGTGAAACTTATAATGTTATTAGAGGGGTGCGCCAAGGTGATCCTCTATCCTGCCTCATTTTTGACTTGGCAATAGAACCATTAGCAGCTACACTGCGTAACTCTAACCTGCAGGGATTCCAAATCCCAAATACTTCAGAAAAGTTAATAACAAACCTTTTTGCTGATGACACAACCGTATTTCTCTCAGCAGAGGACAGTTTCATGGACTTGCAGAAGATACTTGACCAATGGTGCTTGGCTTCCACAGCAAAATTTAACATAAACAAAACTGCAATAATACCCATAGGGATAGAGAGCTATAGACAGTCAGTAATAACAACACGGAAAACTGCTCCACATCTGAACCCATTACCAAGCAACCTTCACATAGCTAAAGAAGGAGAAGTAACTAGAATACTAGGTGCATGGTTTGGGAATAACATAAATGCCACCCAGGTATGGACACCAGTACTTGAGAAGATAGACAAAGCCTTAGAACGATGGGCAAAGAGTTCACCCACCATGGAAGGCCGAAGATTGATAGTACAAATGATCCCTGGTGGTATGTCACAATATCTGACCCAAGTTCAAGGAATGCCAGCCAACATTGAGAAAAAGATAACTAAACGAATCAGCAGTTACATATGGGAGGAGAAGGAAAAGAATCCTGTAAATAAAGATTCAATGTATATGAAAATATCAAAAGGTGGAAGAGCAGTACTTGATATTGCAGCCCGCAATGAAGCTATAGAACTTATGTGGCTGAAACGTTATCTTGCACTTGGCCCAGGAAGACCCATGTGGGCTCTGCTGGCAGATGCATTACTTGCAATTAATGTCCCAGCCTATGAAAACAATACTCCACAGGACATACGAAAAAACTGCTATCTACAATCATGGACTACAAGCACTCACACACGATCATCCCAACCAACAGACCTTCTCAGAATGATTAAGGCTGGACAGAAATATGGACTAAGAATTGAAGGACTTGCCTTTGAACGAACCATACTCAGAGATATGCCTATCTGGCACCATATCTTTGCTGATTCTAGAATCCGCAGATTGACTGGCTCAAATACAAGCAAATGCTTGAGATCAAAACATAACCTACAGACTGTAGGAGAAGCTGAAGACCTAGCAGCACCACTGATTATAATAAATGAGAGACAGTCAAGACATAGACCCAACAACCAATGTAACTGCAGGGATTGCACTGAAATACGAGAAACTACTAACTGTGACCATCCCCACTTATGTATGGTACGTGCACAGGAACTAATAGATACCTTGCCACCAAAATGGGACCCTCGAGTAGAGCAACCAGAGGATGTTGAGACAGATCCTACCAGCATACCCAAAACAAGAGAGGAAGAAATATTTGACTACCGTCTAACCACTACAGGTGACTTGTCAGATATCTTCAGAATCTTCACTGATAAAAGTCACACCCCTGTGAATGATACATATGTAAGAAGGATACAAACAGACAGTAATGAAACTCTAATCAATGTAGCAACAGATGGCTCATGCATTGACAATGGAAAAGACAATGCCTTAGCAGGAGCAGGCATCTATTTTGCAGAAGGTGACCCCAGGAATAAATCACTAAGACTTCCAAAGATGGCAGGGGACACCCAACTTACTCAATCTAACCAAACTGCAGAATTGCTTGCAGTCAAAGTCACACCTGAACTTCTACCAAAAACCACTCCATTACTGATAGAGACAGACTCTAAATATACTATCACACACCTCACCTCAAGCCTGAAGAAAATGGAAGACAATGGCTATATTGGGGTAGACAATGCTGAGCTAATACAAACATTAGTAGCAAGGTATCGAGAGAGAACAGCAATTACAAAAATCAAGTGGGTAAAAGGACATGCTGGCCACATTGGAAATGAAGCAGCAGATGCTCTTGCTGCAGCTGCAACCCATAAAACAACAGAAGATCCAGTCGACCTCAATATCCCACCCAAATTACGAATAACAGGGGCAAAACTCAATGCCCTGACTCAGCGCTTAGCATATCAAGCTATAAGAAAGAAAAAAATAGAACGTGTGCCAGAAAGAAGACGAACTCGTATAAATTTGGATCTTGTAAAAACACAAGTAAATGACCTGTTCAGCCACAAGCCAACAGATGCCACAATATGGAAATCAATCCGGTCCAAAGATCTTGAAAGAAAAACAAGGTACTTTTTATGGATGATTGCAAATAATGCATACATGACTGGCAATCACTGGTTAAGGACAAATTACAATGATGAAATAAAAGAACGAGCAATATGCAAACATGATCAGAAATTGGAGGATATCACACACATCCTTGTAGGTTGTGAAAGTACAGGCCAAGACCTTATCTGGGATTTAGCAGGTGCCCTATGGTCCAAGAAGAACTCAACAATAGAATGGGAGCGACCAGGGCTGGGCATAATAATAGGAGCAGGCCTAGCAAATATCAAAACACAAACAGGGAAGAGAAAAACTGGTGATGAGCGATTGAGGAAAATCCTAGTTGCAGAATCAGCATATTTGATATGGAAATTACGTTGTGAACGAGTTATTCAAAATGACAATACCCCCTTCACTGAACAAGAGATTGTGAATAGATGGACTTATATGATCAATGAACGTCTACAGCTGGACAGACGTATGACAAGTGGGAAGTATGGTAAAAAGAGTATAAGTCCAAAACTTGTCAAGGCCACATGGAAAGGCCTGCTAAAAGCAGAAAGCACTCTGCCAGATGATTGGGTCACTAAAACCGGGGTTTTAGTGGGTATAGAGTCTGATTTGCGCCGTCGAACGGGCCCCCGAGGGAGGTAGGAAGTCCTACACCCCGGGGAGACTCTGAGTCCCACACTCTGTGCGTAAATGCATTTCCCCGGGGAGTCCCGTATAGTTTTCTTATATTGGCAGTGCTTCCTCCTATGATTATGAACTTATGCTTTACTTATATCTCTATGCTACTATGTTTACTCTAAGCAAGGTCCCAGTCCCTTGCACAGACCACGGGTTTCTCGTATCGTGGTGACTTTGTCAGTGCGGTACGAGTACATAACGTTACTCCAAAAAAAAAAAAAAAAAAAAAAAAAAGTTTGGGGGTTGCTAAATAAGCAACCCGGTTGATGCTGGGGTTGATTGTGTCATAGGGGTTGCTGAATAGAATAATCCGGGCTGGACACCGTACCGTATACGGTTACGACCGTATAATGTACGGCAATTTAACGGATACGGAAAGACCGTAACCGTACCGTAGGAAGCGCTCTCAAAATCTTCAACGGTACGGTTACGGATAAAATACGGCTTTACGAACCGTATTGCGGGTGTACACTGACGGCCAAAAATGATTTCACCCCCTACCAAATAGGGTGAAAGATCCGAGCCTAGTGAACAGCACGGGTAAACCCCGGGTACTTTTGAGCTAACCCGTACCCGTACCCGTGAAAACCCCAACCCCAATGACGGGTACGGGTTTTTTGCCGGGTCTAGTAGATTAACCTACGGGTCAGGGTCTTTGCCAGTTACCCGCCACTTTTTTCTGGGTAAATGCCACATAGCAGGTTTGAACTCGGCACCTGACGGAGCAGCTAAAAGGAAGATCAAACTTACCATTGAGTAAATGAACCATCGAAAACCGTGACCCGACTAATGGGTATGTACCCTTTTTTTCCATCTTGTGTCAGATGGTTCTGCACGGTAAAAAATGTGGATTAGGGTGGATTAGAGTTTTTTGGGTGTGCAAATTGAGTGGTAATACTTTCAGAGTGATCGAAACCCATCCTAAAAAAATAGATCCGTTTTTTTATGAATTTCGAAAACTTCTTTCTTAAGTTAAGATGGTTCCTCACGGTCAAAAAATCTAAATTTGGGTGGACTAGGGTTTTTTGGGTGTCGGAATCGATTGGTAAGACTTTCAGAATGATCGAAGTTGATCTCGAGGAGATATGTTTGTTTTGTGATTTTTTTTTACAGTCTTTAGGCCATTACTCTGTGATGGAGTAATTTTCATGCTCCAAAACCCACACCAATTGATTCAGAAGGTAAAAAAATGGGTACTGACATACTCCCATGGAGATCTGATAAGATCCCAGTGTCCAGTATAATAACTAAGGAATTTCTTAATCTTAGTCCAACTTGAGTGACGGGTTTGTCCGGGTTTGTCTGGGTCTGAAAAACTATACCCAGACCCGTACCCGTGATACCCGTACCCGGTACCCAGTGGCAACCCGTGTAACCCGTGCTTTTCACTATCCGAGCCCGATTACAGTATCGGCACGACAGAATCCCTCTGTTTGAGTAGTTTCCCCTCCACTCCGACTGCTCACATTGCATGAACAACACAAGTGGATGTCCTTCAATAATGCCAGCAGCTTAGAGTATCCCGGAGATATTTCCTTTTTTGGGGGGTGAAATCATTTTTGGCCGTCAGTGTACATATATAGATTATGAGTTAAATCAAAAGAATGAAGCCATGTAAGTATGCAGCAGTACACTACTCATCATCAGAGTCATCACCATCACCTCCTGTCAGTTCCTCAACCGCATTACGGGCCAAACGAAGGCGTTGTTTGACCAGCATAAGTGTCTCAATGGTTTCTGGCTTCAAACTAGCACACCGAAGAGAAATAATGTCTCTTCCACCAGCACCATACGACGTTGGAGCTCTAGTACATCAGTAATAATCTAGGTGGTGAGTCGAGTCAGCATAAAAAACAAGAAAGATGGTGCTCCCAAACCTACACACATATGAGCTCAGCGTTGAGTAGATGACTGTCATAAATAAACATGAGCACCGACGCGTTGTTATATATGGCTCACATGATCACTAGATCTTCCTATCTATACCCGTATATACGTCCGTACTAACCGTATACGGACGGTATTTTTACGGGAGGAGCCGTACCGTCTACCGTACCGTATGGAGGAACTTTCAACACTCGACGGTACGGTTACGGCAGCCCGTAAACCGTACCGTCAAAACCGTATGTACGGCTACGGTGTCCAGCCCTATACAGTTAAGGCTTAAAATAAAAAATTTCGAAGAGATCTAGATTCCAAGTAAAGTACTGACTGACTGACTGACTGACTGACTAACTGCTGAACTACAGGACCCTCAATAAAAATGGAGAATTGAAAGCATTTGGACAGAGTTCAACTGTATGCGACTCTGGATAGATAGTCTTAACAAGTAGGTAGCTGGAATTGTGAGCATATGATTATCCCTGCTTGATGGACTCGGCCCTATGCATGTTTTCTTTGGTGCAGCTTTCACTCTCCCATGCCATGTGGCCCATGACCTTTGGAGGTGGAAACAGCATTAATATAAAGTCCCCCCACAGATGTGGAAGGACAAAATTGCTGGTACCATGAAAAACTTTTTCTGAGATGTTTTTGGCCTTCGGGTTTCAACCTACAATGTCTGAGCTCCAAAAGATTATATGCCATATTAGTTGACCCCTTTCCGGCATTTGCTTTGGGTTGTTTCGAGTGCTCTCAGAGTTTGTTAGCTAACTTTCTAAATCAAGACACACATGCAAATTCAATTCTCGGTATGTAATTACAGGATTACCTGTAACATCAGAAATCTGAAGACATTTTTCCTTACCCACCAAAAGCTCTGTTATTGCCATACCCAGTCATGAATGAGAACGGGGATGTTTCAATTTTTATCGTGGAACAGCGTAGAGGGCTGTTTGCACTATGTGGAATAATATTACTTATTGCTGGCAGTATAGAGTATACCGTTACGTGTCATCCAATGTCACCAAATACCTCACTGCAATTGCCCTGATGCTAGAGTATATGAGTCTATACATTTAAGGACGACCCTAACACCCGTCAGTCAAAGATTGACTTAATGTGTTCACCACTACTTCGACAGTCGGACGGCTACTTGGGTCTTCAGCCAAGCAGCTGACGACCAATTGCCTGAACCAATTTGGAACCACCTCATCATCCTCTACCCAGCAACCAGCAGGAATTTCCTCTTTTTCAAATTCTGAGATTTCTTTCGACAGTGCCCAAAGGATAATGCCTAAAGCAAAGACATCGCGAGCTGGGGTCAGCTCGGGCTCGATTTCGTCAAGCTCTGGCGGAGTGTAGGAGTGAGTATACCCAGACGTGGGATAAACATCAATGAGGTAGATGTCGTTCGCATCTGAACAAAGAATGATGTTATCCAGCTTCAGGTCACCGGAATAGGAAGATCGCTGATGAAGGGCTTTTACACCCATTGCGATCTGTAGGGCCCATTTCTGTTTCAAGGCCCATTCAATGGGGCTGTTCGAATTCTCAAGAACTTGTCGCATCGAGCCTTTGGGACAGTATTTCGTTAGAAATCCGCGAAAGACAGGTTTGGCATCGGATCCGGAATCGATGACAATATGCGTCAGTTCAACTATGTACGCTGAGTCGGCCAGTTCCAGAAGTAGCCTGGCTTCATCGAGGAGATTATCCACTGAGTCGTGATCTGGAGTAAGGGAAGGATAGTGTTTAAACGCAAAGCGTGTGGGAAGATCGTTGATAACAACCAGGTCAACAGTGGTGCTGTGACTAAGCTCGTCAGGGAAGCGGGTGAGGGCGTCGATAGAAACACGAGGTACTTACATTGATGAAATCGTCTGGACCAACAGGAAAGGATTTCATGATGGGGCCCGAGGAGACTTTCGTCGTCGCCGAACCTTCTACAGTTTTATACTCGACGTTCGTGATCGCACTGTCGCGAGGCACGTGAGGCAAGATGTGCTCGACGACATTTAAAGCCAGAGAAGTCTCGTTTTGTAGAGCATAATTTTCTGGGCAATTTGGCTCCTCAGGGTTCCAGTAGTAGGAAACGAGAACGTCACGACCGGTCTTGTAGCGGTAAGGATTTCTGTCGATGCAAAAGCGCGTCTGTCCCCATGTAGGTGGTTTTGACGGATCGAGGGAGGGTGCCACTGTAAAACCTAAAATATCCACTGGGGAAGGTTAGGGCCTGTTCGGTAAACCAAGGTGTATAAGGTCCCGGGATGAAATCACTTACAATCCATCATGTTGTCTTCGTTGACGCAGTGCTCCATGTGGTCACTTGCTAAGTTCTGAATTCTATGCGAGAAAACGAACCGACGTCATGACCCGTGAGAACTGACACAGCCGCGAATGGGACTAAGATAAGACAATGATTTACCTAATGGGTCTAACTCCAATGAGATAGTAAGATGACTGGGGGGTATGGCCGCAAGCGGCGGGGGCCGAACCTTTTTGAGATTTAACTACATCTTAAGAGATGCTCAGCTGTAAAAACCAACATTCGCATTGACAAAGTAAGGTAAATTTATACGTAAGAAAAGTAGGAACTTCAAGTAATATAGCTTTGGAATGAATGTAAGCAGGTATGTTCTACGGAACTTGATGTCGGAAAGAAGTATTAATTTGAAAGTCTGGGGCGGGAATTCCGATGTCCGATCTCATCATCATCATCATCTTCTAGAAAT
>ML179492.1:0-36543 GCA_004369135.1 Dendrothele bispora CBS 962.96
GAGACTTATGCGTATGCATGGCCTGGTCGGGCACGTCGAGCTGCGCGTCTACCCATCTCTCACTTAGTATCCGGATCAAAAGAAGGGTGACATCGGTCATGCGGACTCGGAGGATCACTTTCTGCTTCACCTCAAGCCTGACCTAGAAACATTGAAACGATCTGAGGTCCACATGGTCCCACCATGTCATCCCTATTGACACTGGCATCATCACCTAGGAGGAGTGGGTAATTTCCCCCACACTGTTTAGTTGTCAGCCTCCAAGTTGCCTGTTGTCAGTACGCTTTCGTTTCACCTGCTGCCAAGCGCATATGACTGAATGCAGGTAATTTGTCAAGGTACTAACGACGTTCAGGCATCTGATACATGATAGAAAATGCCAAAACAAATGCTGATGTGAACTTATTGATGATTGCCCAATAGTTACTTTGTGATGTACACAGCCTTTGGCTTAATTGGTTTCGACAAGGTCCTCTTCGATTAATCCATTTGTAAGTATATGCTGAAATATGCCGACTTGCTTATCCTCCGTTTAGGCGTAGGTTGTGGGTATAAAAGGACTAGGGAATGAGCCAGTGGAAATCATCTTCTCCCCGCGTCGATCTCGCGCCTTTTATCTATCTGCAAGTCCTTCATTCTATACACACCTGGTTGTGTGATTTTACTCTTTCTTTCCTCGCCTTAATTATTACATTCGTTGCCGTGCAATCTTTCTCTTCTCGTCCAACTCTATCTATCATCCACACACTCCCTATTTAAATCAACATGTTCCAGAAGCTTGCCATCGTTCTTGCCTTCCTTTTCCTTAACGGTAAATTCAGATCCCAATCTGCTGAATGTTCATGGAGCTCAATCTTTCCCTTTTAGCTGTTACGAGTACCTACGTTCCTCGTGCTGCCCCCGGTACCCAGTTCATCACTGGTCCTTGCCAGTCTGATACCGATTGTGCTTCCGGCTGCTGTGGCTTCAACAGCGGTAAATGTGCTGGTGCCGTTATCGCTCAAGAACGTGACGGAGGATGCGGTTTCGGTGACGCCTCTCCCAACAACCGTGCTGCTCAGGCTATCCAAGGTCCCAACGCCGAGGCCGCCCCTGGCGTGAACAACAATGCTGGTGCCGCTGCCGGTTCTAACAATGCCGGAAACGGTGCCGCAGCTGGAACCTCCCCTGCTCCCGCCGTCGCACCTGGAACCCAATTCATCACCGGTGCTTGCACCAGCGATGCTGACTGTGCTTCCGGCTGCTGTGGTTTCAACTCTGGCAAATGTGCCGGTGCCGTCATCGCTCAAGAACGTGACGGAGGATGCGGTTTTGGTGACGCCTCGCCCAACAACCGTGCTGCTCAGGCTATCCAGGGTCCCAACGCTGAAGCCGCTCCTGGTGTCAACAACAACACTGCCTCTGCCCCTGCTCCCGCTGCCCCTGCTGCTAACAACGGTGCTGCTGGTGCCGCTGCTGGATCTGGCAAACCCCCTGGTACTCAGTTCATCACTGGTGCTTGCGGAAGTGACGCCGACTGCGCCTCCGGCTGCTGTGGATTCAACTCTGGCAAATGCGCTGGTGCCATCATCGCTCAAGAGCGTGACGGCGGATGCGGTTTCGGTGATGCTCAGCCCAACGACAACGCTGCCAAGGCCCTCACTGGCCGCAGGGCTTTGCCTCTCTAAATCTGAACGACTTTCATTAACGATGTCATGATCGGATGTGTGGATTATTTATAGAACCCCTTGGGCGTAATTATTTAAGGCGACTGGAAGAAAAAGTATTTATATCTATTTACATTCACTACTAGTCAGTACTTGTAATGTTTGAAGGACCAGATAACTTAATGAAAAAGGAGTTGATGACATGAATTCTTGATTCTCGTGCAGGATGACTTGTAAGGGTTTTGAATATGTGGGAGGCAGAGTAAGGACACTCTTTCGTTTTGGAGACGTTTGAAAAATTGTGTGCATCCTGATAGATTGAACGGAATGATGATTCAACGTTATGTATAAAAAATCAATACAAATTAAACACTGCGTCAGCCTCGAAGCACGAAGACCCAGTTGCAAGATACTTCAAGGAATAGCCGTTGCTTGTCGAAGATGCTGCTGCTGTCTGACGCGCGATTCGTGTTCTCGATCGCCAGTCGAGTGCGCTGGCGACGGGATTTTTGAAGATGATCGTTGTTTATGAAAACCGTCTCTCATAGCGCCGTCAGTTTGATATTAGTGTTCCGTAGGAGGAGTGTAAGAGGAAATGCTAGAAGGAGGGTAATTAAGTTTTATCGGCTCAATGAATCAAACAACTTGCTCGACACTGATGCAAGTGGACAGCGCCATGAAACAAACGCACTTCAAATCACTCAACGGTCGTACGAGATAAACACTGGTGAACCCCCAACAAAAGAATACCTTGATCCATCTTCTTCTCCCTGGTGGTACCACGTTCGCTATTGGCACAGCCGACTCAAGCACGACCCCACGAAGCGAAGTTTGTTATGTTGAAAGATCATGATGGAGCCGTTTCTCGAGGCCGACGAGCTGAATCATGAGTTGGTTCTTTGCAGTCAACCTTCAGCATCTCGCTAGAGAAAACTCGCGGAGTCCAAAAGCATGGAATAGCTGTGAAGGAAGGATATCACTGAACCCGTCAGAGGATCGGGTCACTGTTATGCGATTCGGCCACCCGATATCCGGGCGCAGTTCCCTTCACATCGGAACCCGAAAAAGCTCAGTTGCTTTTATTTCAATAATTTTCAAAGCTGTTGAGAGAGGTCGATCGACCAATGAATAGTTGTCTTGGATGCCATCCACGATTCCACATAGCTGCGCAAGCGGCAACATCAAGCGGCCAGGATCCAACTGTACACAGCGGCGTATGAAACAGCTTTCAAACTTGAAGGAATCCCTCCGCTGTGTCCTGGCTTCTCACCTCGGAAGGTTTGACCGCGGTCTTTAGCTGCTTCGTCGAATCCCTCGCTGCTCGGGGGAAGCCCGATTTGCAAGCACACCACTTGCAGAGATGTAATTCTTTCTGTCAGAAGATTAGAATAGGGTCGTTCCATAGAAAGATCGAAACCGCATTTCAAGTGGGTAGCATTTGCTTATTCTTATCAGGTAAATTTTTGGAAGACATAAGTATCACCTTGACGGAAGTCAGTGAAAATCTCTGTAAGCTGAAGCCAGTCAAGCCTTGTGTCAGTCTAAACTTCCACCGTGAAATTGGTAGAATTACTAGTTGTGCGCAATTTCATGGCGAGGAACGAGCTAAGAGATTTGTGGCCAGGGTGGCATGATCGACCAAAGTACTGTTTCAAGATCGATTCAGATTCGGGTGATTGATCCGAAAATAGATTTGTCTGAAGATAGGTTTGAAGCTGTTGAAAAGCTGTTGAAAAGCTGTTGAGTGGAGGGGTTCAAAAAGGCTGGTGGTGGCCACGTTAAATTCCAGAATTATCCTGCAGAGGACAAAGACAAACAAACGCAAACATCTCCCTACCGTCTCTGTCCGTCTAGCGCTCGAGCTTTTACTGCTTTCTTCTCCAATCCAGTATTACTGGTAATCAACGCCACCATCCATCATGACAGAGCAAGCCGAAATTGCGTTTATCAAAACCTTTTCCAATACGATTGCTTCCCAACCCGTTTCTTACCCGGACAACTACCAACAACCTTCGGCCAATTCTCTCAAACGCGTCCCAGTCTTGCCCGTTTCGGTTCCTATACCCCCAACCTCACATAGATCGTCTACACCCTCTCCAGATGCTGCAGATGCAGGTGCCTCCTCGAGTACATCAGCGAAAATCTCGTTGACTATCAAATCGACTAAGCCAGCCGTCACTTACACGGTAGATGGCGTACACCCCTCCGACTCGATCTTAGCGTTGAAGGAGATGGTTCGAGAGAAGTACAAGGATGGAGATGGCATCAATCTACCAAGCGCGCCGCCCCTGGATGCGATGAGATTACTCTTAAAGGGCAAGGCATTGGGAGATCAGAAGTTGTTGAAGGAATACAACGTGAAGGATGGGGACACGATAAACTTGATGGTCAAATCTGGAGTAGATTGGGATCCGGCCAAACCTGTATCGAAATCAGCAGAGATCAGGAGTCCGAAACCTGTTGCAGCAGGAGAGACAAGTGCGGCGTCGAATATGTTGGGTACGGAGACTGGTTCTGGTTCAAAGAGGAAACATCAGAGGATTCCATCAGTCGTGCTCTCACCTTCCCCTTCGAATGACTCGCCGGAGGCCGAAGGTCAGCCCAGGCCGGATATCATGCTCGAGTTGGATTCGATTGACACAAGTGCACCGGAGATGAAGGAAGTATCAACATATCATACAGTAATTTCCAGTCCAGGATTCTGGGATCGTTTGCATTCCTTCTTGAGGTACGTACAAATAGTTTCATTGTCGGACTTGGCTGCTAACTCTTCTCGATCTACAGAACGGAGTTTACCACAGATGCCGACATCTTGACTGCATTCGAGGACTTTTTGCTTGCGAGTAAGGGTAATTTGACTGCTAGCGAGATCGCGAAGATTCGGGATCAAGTCGGAGTCGTTGGAATGGGTGGTACATAGATGCCGCCGTTTGGAATTGGCTTTTCGTCTACTGCATTATTTTCTCTTCGAGATTCGCTTTGCGCGTTTCATCCTGAGTTACAATCATATACTACAATTTGCATCTCTTTACTGGACTGTTTCAACTTCCTTTCTCCGCTGTACCTCACGAAAAATCGATGTCCAACGTGAATTGTATTTCTCTTTATATCGTCAACTACAAATTAAAGGACTATACATAAATTCCTTCAGAATATCATCCAGTTTCTCAATACAAAAACCTCATTGAACAACACCAGAGACCGTTCCAGTTCCGTCACGACAGTCGAAGCTTTCCACCAAACATGTCCTTCTCCGTCGAGCAAGGTAAGCTCGACTATGCAATCGTTTGCTTTGGGTCACCGCCCAACCTCGACCATTCGATCCATTGGGATGACATTATTTCTTTTCCTTGGAGAATCTCTAAAATGCACGTATCGACAGCTCAACACGATAAATCGAACTTCCTCCCAAACATCCTCAGACTCCTCCAGAGTCCCTCCTCTCAGTCGATCACATAGACAATACTCGGACTTGTGCAAAGATTCATCCTCAAATCCCCAGCCCCGGGCCCATAGAGGGGTGAACCCGTAACAAACGATATCAGAAGTGTCGTGGTAATCTAGGACAGAATAACCTCCGGCTGAACCTCCACGAACAACAACATTTTTGGAATCAGCCCAGCCAAATTTATCGAGCTTGAGGACGGTTTCAATGGTGGGCATCGATTTGTAGATGGTAAATTGAAAGATCATTTAAGATGTGAATTCCATTTTCAGTCACGAGTGACTGGTGTTAACCCCCCACTGGTACATAAATACATTCGATGTTCGTGATACATGTGTCGGACGTACATAGCACTAGTGTTCAAGTCGATAGCAGCGCTGTGTGCTATAGGAATATGGCGTCTAGTATGCTTACTACGTGGTAGATCTGGCAAAGTAGACCGAAAGCTGCAAGTTCACTCGCTCTCGAAAGGTTCTTCTTCGTTTTGGACATTGGAAGACGTCTGCGATACATGGAGTGGTGTGCGTATACTATCTGTGCTACTACTAGGAGTAGGAACACATCGATAGTCATAAACCACTGAGTATTCGAACACGGGATCCTCGTATTCACCATCGTGAATCATTTTTAATGGACCAGACAAGTATTGCTCTTCTGTGTATTCCTCGGAGTAGGAACAGTGGATAGGCTCATAGGTAGCATAGTAGTCGGGCAGTGTAAGTGACTGCCGAGTCCGATGTGCATGCCACTCGGTAGAGTGGGTATTAGACTGGTCGTCTTCTGCGTGATGTTCAGAGGATCGTGAAGATTGGTCTTCACAAGAAGAAGTAGGAAGCGGTCCTTTCGGGGTATCGTGTTGTTCGTGTTCCTTTTCTTCCGACTCTGGCTCCACTTCTGGATCATCCCCATTTTCCTGCTCTTTTGACCGACTCCTTGGGTGCGTTTGGGGATGGTCTGCGTGGATTTCTTTTCGTGCATCGTCTTCAAGTTGATGGCGAGAGGGACCATCATCATGATTCGAGACGCTGCAGTCGGACATCCCCTATGGGTGAGGACGAATAAAGTACGGTACGAGCCCGTGTTTTGAACAAAGAATGCTGAGAACGAAAAAATGCACGTGCAACCGTGACGGTCGGTTGTTCAAGGTTGTTCATCGCACGACGCAAATTGACAACTTTAAAAGAGTTACCATCGTTGCTAGACTTGAGGAATGATGACAGTCGAGGCTTCGGAGTCGATTATTTGACGGCTTTGATCGACTGGCATGAAACCCTTTACATGGGCGGTTGGTTCGAGTCTCGTTGCCAGTCAGGTCTACATTAGAACAAAGCAAGACAACATGCGAATTTAGAAATATTCATAGCCCCGAACTATCTGCGAGTTGTACATGGTTCTCTATAACACATTTCACTCCAATCTTGAAAAGTGTGCAGACAGACTCAGAAGTTATTCTGGTAATGGGTTACGAAGCCTCCCCAAAGTGAGAACGCACCTCGTCACTGCCAACAGCTTGTGCAAGACCCCTACAAGAAAGGAGATATATGTCAACCCGTGTAGTAAGAACTGCCTTGAAGGACGAGCATACTAATCAATCAACGAAACCTCTACTATTGGCGCCTTGTCCTGTGCGCACGGACGTCAATCTTGGGCAGAGAGACAAGCTGCATCAATTACCTAGTGGCGGACCAATTCGAGCCCTTTCGGTATCTGCTTGCTCAGTGTTGTGATCAACTCTGTGTCATTCCGACCATCGGCCGAGACGAAGGTCATCGCTCCAAGTACTTGCCAAGCCGTCTGGATATATAACGGGTACTTTAACGGGAAGACAACAACCTATCAAGATAGAAGACTCACTAAGTAGTACGATAATCGTAGAAGAAGCTTTGGGTGGAGGCCACCAGGACATAACTAAAATCTCATACATCAGGTTCGTTGTGCTAGCCCCCGAGACCCAGAGTATTTTGATCGTCTTAGGTCCCGGAATAGAGGGGTTTTCAATGAAGTCTATCTTGTCTAAAGTTTTCCTGTCCTTCTTGCTCACAAGTCCTCCCCACGTATTGTTCAAAGGTCTTTGCTGCCGGGCCCAAAGATCCCTCCATAATCATAGATCTCCTCGTATTTCCTCCGGTAAGTCTTACCTCCAGCACTTTCCTTCCCAAGCTATTCTCCCCTGCTCCTTCCTGGTAAAAGCCAATTTTTCCCACAATTTTGTCATTGATCATTGGCCTCTCTTTGGTCATAGACATAGCAAGGTTCTTCGATATCCTTCGTCGAAATCAGCTTCATACAGATCTCATAAGACTTTGATTCAGGAAGTTAGCTAGTATCGTATATTCTTCGCCTTCTTGTTCTGTGAAGTTCCTGTGGAGGACAGCGGACAAATCATTCCGTTTCGGCGGGGCTAGAGAAGTCGTGGTCTTCATCATCTTCATAAACGTTCTCGTCCTCGTCTTCATAGACTTGGTAGATCACAGTAGTTGCCGTCCATCACAAATATTCCCTGAAAGCGAAATATTAGAATGTGATATGTGCAATGTTATAAGGAAAGGAGTGAAAGGGAAAGTTCAAAGTATAGCACGCGCGTCGACTCGGGCTGGGCGTCACACTTGTGGCCACGCGTTTGCTGCAAGCACCAACAAAACATTCGAAGAGATATAATGAGTAATGAGAGATATGATACAGTATTACAATAATGTAGGTATATAACACATATATCATTCAGATGTTACTATAATTTTGGAATGTAAACTGAAGTTACAGTAATGGAAGGATATAACAGGAATATTACGGGTTATAACCCTCCATTATAGTAACATGAGTATATTATGGATAACAGGGGGTATATTACCACAATATATCACTCTGTTATCTATTATAATTTGACAATACGATAACAGCAAGGATACAATCTGTTATGATCTAGCAGTACAATAATAGCAAGTTAAAATGGGAATACAGCCATCCTACTTAAGTAGCAAGAAAGCAAATGAAAAAGGACCGTAGGCAACGTTTGCAAGTACGACCCCATTGAAAACAGCACGCTCCGACATAAGTTCCTCAGGAGTGACATCAGCGGGAGCGAAAGAGTGATTCAATGCTGGTGGCATTTTGAGGAGAGATGGGGGGACGCGGGGGAGGGGAAAGATAGCAATGATTTCGAGCACGTATATAAACCATCGACGTTATTGAAAAAAAAATTCGACAAAGTAATATGGAGAAGACTTTTCAATGCGGCTACAAAGTTAACAAAATATGCTACGGCATTACGACAAAGACATCTGCCTGCTCAATCTCACAGCCAGGTTCGGGTGTTTGAGAGAGCTTGCAACGCTTCTTAAAGGCCGTACAGATAAGGGAGACAGACTCAGTGAATACGGGTTGAAACCCGACGCGTCTATACGGTCACGTGAATTGACACCGGCTTTTAACCCGTCACTGTGACGCGTGCCCTCCTTTGTCTTATACTTCCATGATGCCCATCTATCCCTAGCCTCCTCTGGTGTCGACACTCTCCAGCCAGTCGTAACCTGCCTCGACAAACTCTTGAAGAACATACTCCGACAGAAGCAACGATAAAGTTGTACGCATTAGGTTTGGGCTTCATTGTTTAGTTCTCGGGTGTATGTCTCATTTTTTGTGAGCCGGGTATATACGCGTTTTTTTCCACTAGATGTCCCAAATTTTCTCCCTCTCGACCTGAACAAAACCAACACATAATTAGCATCACATCCTCCGACTCTGTACTTTCCGTGTCATATGCTCGTCTTTTGTCGCTCATTATTCTTCAAACCGCTGACCTCTTCCCGCGAACCGAGCCAGGTTTTATGTGCGACCTGGGTATCTGGAGTCAGACAAGAAGGATGAAGGATATTTGCTGACAGACGCTCTGCGCCACGTATGCAGCGTTCACTTTTGGATGGTGTTGGAGTTTTATTCAATGTGCGTTGACACATCTCCATTTTTTAAAATTTGGTGTGTTCGAGAGCTGATGTTTTAACATTGACGTTTTCACTGGATTAGATATGCATTCATCTCTTCTTTCGCCGACAGTTCATCATCATCTCTTTCTCATATCTCCGTCATGAAGCCAGATCCCACCGTTCCAATCTCCATCCCCTCTCCTCCATGTGGAAGGCCTCCTTGAGGCGCAACTTCTCATTGAGCTTCGATCAGCTCTGCTGCTCACGAAAACGTCCTGCATTCATATGCTGGACTTTACGCCAAGAAGGGGATTACCGTCTCGCCTGGGTAAACACGTCTCATCCATAAAATCGTACGGGTCTTTTGTTTAAGATGTCATTGTTTGTTGGTCATCTGTTGGTCATTTGTTTGAATATCCTCAGGTGCTAAGGGTTCCGGTTAGCTCTCACTTTGTGTGATCTGGACATGTGCGCGTTATTTTTTCTCTAGGTCTCAAATAGCTTGCGCACGCAACGTCAGGCGGTGTCTCGGATTCTAGAAAGTAGGTTTTCTTGACTCCGTACTTCAGCTTACTTATGTTTTCTCTCTTTTATTGTTTGTCCCCGATCCGATGCTCAAGTATCCAGTGGAGAGGACTCGTTGGATTCCAGAATGAGTACGTATGACTATTACGTTCTATTTTCCATCCTGCTAATTGTTCTACAGCCCTGTTTTCGGTGGGGCTTTGGCTTCTGTACTGGTGTCGTTGGTGCTGGTTCGACTTCGACGCCTTAACTTTTCATCTTTATTACATTACTCTCCGGCTCCATTTCTTTCTTTCGGATTATCACCCGTGGATGTTTGCGTGCGTTTTCTTGCTTGTCTTTTATGCCTCTTTGTCGTTGCGTACCTTACGTTCTTCTCTCATTCTCTTGTATTGCTGCTACTGTACCTCTAATATATTTTCTGTACCATGGTTCATTATCATATATTGTATGGAATCTGCTATTATGCTAGTTATTCAATATGATGAGCAGAACCTAATACATCTGCTTGTTACTCAGTATATTCTACATAACCTAATATATACGAATATTACGCCTGTTACCTATTATATCCCACATAATCTGATATACCACTTGTTACTTGAAATATTCTTTACTACCTGAAATATTCTTTGCTACCTAATATGATCCTTGAGATGTGAAATATCCCATGTTACCGTGACATGAAATTATAATATGTTATCATTCACAGTACCCTTTGATATTCCTGTTATCATTTCATGTCACGGTAACATGGGTTATACTGGGTAACCAGGGGTCACATCGCATTATTTCTTCTTAAATGTTTTGTTGGTGAGCATCCAAGCTACAGGGCTTGTCTCCGTTCATAATGAATTCTGGAGTGGTGGCTCAGAAACAGGCCCCGACCATCGATGATTTACGCGTACGTTTTCTCCTCCAACAGTATTATTTCTGCGACTTAACAGGGATCAGGTCAAAACATGTTACATCTGTCTGGATGAAGAGAATTATGATGGTAAGTACCGACCAGTCTTGTCTTTATCGTCATGTCGTGACTAGCAAGCACTCATTACAGACCCTCCAAGTACAAAGTCGAAAGACTGGGTCCACCCATGCAAATGCACCCTGATCGCGCACCAGTCATGCCTCATGAAATCTCTATCCCGAAAACGAAAGTTTGAGCTCAAATGTCCTCAGTGCAAATTCCATTATCAAGTTGAGCGAAATAAAAACCTCACGCTTGCGTGTGTTCTCTTCGACATTGGAGACCGAATCGTCAGCTTGGCTGGGACTGTAGTTTTTATTGTTGGCGCCGGTAGCATCCTCGGTATGGCGGTGAGTGGGGTATTTGGAGCTGGGACTGCGTATGGCTCTTGGGCAGTGAGACAGTATTTCGGGGACGAGTGCGCATATTTAAGTTCGAATGCTTGCTCGTCATTTTCCTGATTTTCTCCCTCAAGGCTTTTCGACATGCTCTTAACAGAGGATGTCAGTAATTGGCCAACTCGTTACTTCATTCTCTTCCCTCTCCTCTCATTACGGACCATGAGCCGTTCCATGACAGGCTATGGTACATTCACCCCGATGTTCCTTTGGTGGCCATCTATGCCACCCGCTTCTGTACGCCAGCGTCTTGTAGAGGACTCACATCACATCCAAAACGTCTCTCTCTCTTCCACACGACCTCTTGCCCGCCTCTCTACTTGGCCGCCATCACTATGGAGGTTTGGTTGGCTTGTCTTTGCATCAAATATGATATACAGTCGCGTCTTCAGTCGATTCTCCCACTGGGTGCTCGGTGCAAAACCGGAACCTCCGCAGCCTAGACGTGGAATACTGAATATTCTTACGTTTGGTTTCCTTGGGCGACGAGGACAACGAAATCAAGAAAACCCCGCTGACGAAGCCCGGGCACGAAACCAAGACCAGGACCGTGAAGAAGAAAATCCTCCAGCCAGAGAAGAAATCCCTTTTAATCTTCTTGAGGCGTTAACAAAAGTCGGAGAGTTATCTGTCTTTCTTGGCCTTGCGAAGCCTTTAGTTGCTAAAAGCATGGGGCAGCTTTTGTATTTGGCTTCCCTGCGTTCCAAAACATTAAGGAATCTTCTGGGTATACGTCAAGTAACGCCTGTACAGATGCTGATGTCAAGTGTACCGTCACCAAAGTTGGTTCCTGACTTGATAGATCCAGAGTTGAACAACACTTGGTACTGGAGATATTTCACTGAGCAGGCGGTGGATAACATTGATCCTGTCTGGTGTGTTTTTTTCCTCTCGACTCCTTACCTGAGATAATCCTGAAATTATCTGCCCGTCACTCAGGATTCGAAATTCTTTTGGCCTAGGTCTATTTGTCGCTGTAGGTCTTTGCATCTCTCCCTACTGGTCACATAGTCTGAACACTATTCTTTACAGGTCAAAGACCTTCTGCATCTGTTTCATTTATGGGTAACAAAACGAGAACTTGCCAGTCGCAGACTGAAGAGTAGACCATTTGATAACGTGGATCCCGCCCAACTTGACCTTATTCAGCGACCAATGACTGAAAACAACCCAGATAGTACCAATGCGGTCTAATCTAGTGCTTCTTATCAGGTACTTGTATTCATCTCTAATCCATATACGTCGTGTATTCTACAGACTACATCATCCAGAAAATGATACAGCTCTCTAAGTAAACACGATGCCCCCATCAATTACAATTGTTTGCCCAGTGATATACCTCGCATCTTCGCTTGCAAGGAATGCTACCAGACCCGCTACGTCCTTAGGTGTACTCGTCCTGCCTAACGCAATGCCATTTTCCCAGTTCTTAAAATTCTCTCCCTTGGGCAACCCATTCTGTTTGCTGAGCTCCTCGTCAACATGGTCCCACATTGGCGTTTGTACAATCCCAGGCGCATACGCGTTGACCGTTATCCCATATTTTCCCCACTCCAACGCAAAGGTCTGCGTGACCGACCTCACAGCTGCTTTGGAAGCGCAATAGATGGACTGCATCGGGGAGGCGCGATAGGCAGCTACACTAGTTGCATTTAAAATCGTTCCTCCCTTTCCCTGTCTCACAAACTGCTTTGCAGCTTCGACGTTACAATTGACGACGCCTCCAAAGTTGATGTCCATTGTTCTCTTGACGTGCCCCCCCCTAGGTCCAGGCTCTGAATGATCAAGTTCTAATCCCAATCGCATTTCCACGATGCCTGCATTCGCGACCATGACATTGAGTGGACCGAGGGTTCCGACAGAGGTTTGAATCATCTCTCGGACTTGACTCTGGGAGGAGACATCTGCGAAAACGGTGATTGCTTTGCGATTTAAAGATTGGATTTCTTGCACGACCTTGGTCACATAGATTGATAAATATCTAAACTCGAAAGATAACAAGACAAGCACCTACTTCCTTCGCAGTAGTTGCATTCCTCTCCAGATCATTGATGCAGATATCGAAACCTTCTTGGGCCAGACGTAAAGCGATACCTTTACCACTAGACCGAATGAATCAGGAAATTGCCAACACAAATTAATCATTGTGGAGACTCACATCCCCCGTGCACCTGGAAAACACACGGCCGAGAACGATTAACTTGAACAGGTCAGGGATGCAAACAAGTATAACCGCGCACCGCCGGTGATAATTGCAGTCTTTACAGACGCATTTGTGGAATATTTCCGCTGAGAAAGAGCGGCCAACTTGGAGAAATTGGTAAATACTGTTCGGAGCGACATGATGGGCGAGAGAATCTACCTGGTTCCTTTCCTGGCCATTCCAGAGGTCATGTCATAATGATATGGGTAATTCCGTATCTGCCTACATCCGCCCGCATGTTGCACTATTGACTAGGGAAGTATACGCACGACCGGCGGATAATGCGGAGATTTTGTATCAAGACGCCAATGTGTGGGGTTCCGCCGATATTACTCTGATCACAGCAAAGGGGAAGAAAGAATGGATTTATGAACGGAAGCAGGAAATGTTCGTAATAATACAACGTTTAATGCGTCTACTTTGCATTGATATCCAAGAAGTCCACTATCTCTTCAAAGCTTGATATGTATCCTTCAACTGAATATCATCCCACCATCCACGATGATCGTTTGACCGGTCATGTAATCTGAATCAGGGCCAGCTAGGAATGAGACCGCCTTTGAGACATCCGTCGGCACGCTTGTTCGACCCAAGCAAATCAACTTTTCGGTGGCCTGGAAGTTCTCCCACTTCGGTAATCCATTGAGTTGAGACATGCCCTCATCAATCAACTCCCACATCGACGATTTAACAACACCAGGGGCGTAGGCATTGACAGTTATCTTGTGGTGCGCGAGCTCCATAGCGAATGAATGAGTGAGGGAGCGAACAGCTGCCTTGGAAGCGCTGTAGATGGGAAGGTTGAGGAAAGGTTTGAAAGCCACGATACTAGAATAAAAGATGTCAACATATGCTTTGAACCAAAACAGAGAGACAGCACAAAACACACCTAGCAGCATTGATGATTTTGCCTCCTTGCCCTTGCTCGATGAACTGGTTCGCAGATGCAACTGTGCAATTGACAACCCCGAAAATGTTGACATCACACATTCTCCGCATATCCTCATCACTCATTTCCATTCCAGCTTTGACTTGAGCAATACCAGCATTCGCGACCATGACATTCAATGGACCGAGTTCTTTTACAGACGCCTTGACTAACGCGTCAACGTCGGGCCTCTTTGAGACATCTCCGTATGCTACGAAGGCATTTCTGCCCATAGATTTGATTTCTTTAGCGACCTGCAAGAGAATTTCATCAGAAGAGGGGCTTGAGAAACGTCAACAATCTCTCACATCATCCGCCATACTTGATTTGTGTTGGAGGTCATTGACACAGACATCGAACCCATCTTGAGCTAACCGAATTGCTATTGCTCGTCCACTAAAGATGTGAAACGGAAACCGATCAATGGCGAGAAGTAATGGAAGGATGAACAGCAGTAACGCACATTCCCTCTGCTGCGCCAGTCACAATTGCACTCCGAGGAGATGCTGCCGAGCTCGAAAACCTTACCCCAATGACAGGTGCTTGATGACTGGCGAGTGCACGACCTGAACGAAGGGAAGCAAGCACTGATCGTGCAGCTTGCATAGTGGAAAGTGGAAGTTGGAAATGAGAGAAGCAACAATTCTTGTGATTACTTATAGTCGGGAAAAAAGGGTGGTTCTCTTAGTCTATACGGACCCGGTGGCGAGAGTCATGGGACTTCGTGGGCGTTTTGTAGGAAACAGCCGAAGGACTTCTAATAGTCGATGAGAGTCGCCAAACGAGGATTGTGAGAGCATGAAGAGATAGTTTGGTTCATCTACATACTCCTTTCGGGAGTAGATCCCATCCTTCACTCAAAGTTGCGAGCACGGATGGACGTCCGGTTGAATACACAAAAGGATCCTAGCGGCTAAGAGCGTTTTGGTCAATGTCAGATGGCCATGAGCTATGTAGTAACCCGTTCTTCCCACTTCTCGTAGAGGGACCTCGTGATTGATCCAATTACCACATTACTTTAGCGGCACAGTGGGATACGATAGGAGATGGGTCAGGGGTGATATTCTGAGTAGTGAGTGCCCAAAAAACGGATTTCCGAGCATCGAGACAACTAGGTGAATATTATTCCGCCGTCACAAGCGACTGTTTGCCCAGTCATGTAGTCTGAGTCAGGGCCAGCTAGAAATGAGACAGCTTTGGACACATCTTCTGGAACACTCGTTCGTCCTAGAGTAATAAGGGACGTGCCAGATCTCCTAAAATTCTCTCCCTTCGGCAGTCCGTTGATCTTGCTAAGTCCTTCGTCTATCTGCTCCCACATCGGGGAGTCGACGATCCCTGGTGCATAGGCGTTTACGGTGATATTGTGCTTGGCGAGTTCCATAGCAAAAGCTTGGGTGATACTGCGAACTGAGGCTTTCGTTGCAGAGTATGGGGCAATTAAGGTTGAAGGTCGGAAGGATGTTCCACTGCAAATCAAAGAAATCAACTACCGGAATAGGAGTTATCAAGCACAAATACGTACCTCGCAGCATTCAGAATCTTTCCACCGGTTCCTTGTCGAACGAACTGTTTTGCGGCAGCTATGTTACAATTTACCACCCCAAAGACATTTACATCGAAAATGCGACGCCAATCTTCTTCAGTAGACTCCATCATCCATTGCACTTTGGCAATACCAGCGTTGGCAACCATGAGGCTTAACGGGCCCAACTTATCGACCGATTTGTCTACAACAGTCTCGACTTCACTTCTTTTTGCGACATTTGCATATGCAATGACAGCTTCCCGTCCCATCGCTTGAATCTCATTCACGAGCTAATTACATTGTTCAACATTCATTCGGAGTAGTTTTCAGCCAAAGCAAATAATACAGTAAAAGGCAAATTGCGAGGAAAGGCTTACAGAAGTCACACAACTGGCATTGCTTTCCAGGTCGTTTACGCAAACATCGAAGCCGTCCTGTGCTAAGCGTAGTGCGATAGCCCTGCCTCTACGAAATAGGATAGACTCGATCAAAAGAAGAATGAACAGATTGAACTTTTACTTACATCCCCTGCCCAGCTCCAGTAACGATAGCATTCCGGGAGGCGATTTTGGATGCTGAAAACGCTCGTCTGCCTGTTGCTGCAAATCCGATAGAGAGCGAATATTGACGAAGGCGTACAGACTGAATGACCACCTGGCTGAACATGGTGTGCTCAAGATAATAGAGATATGACTTCTTAATAAATCTTCTGTTCAGCTCGCGAGTCGATGCAAGGTCATGAGACTTCGGAAACGGCTTGAGAAAAGGAAAGTGGAATTTTTCATTACTGATTCCGTTCAGAGGATGTCGACTGCAGGTATATATAGAGGACACGTCATACCAACAATACTATGGATAATTAACGATAGAACCGTGACTCACCTTAATTATCGGGGTGAAGATGGCACGCAGCTGCAGGTCGACTCGGACTTGCTGATACCTGAGCATGCTGTTGTCATTTCAACTTCTCATATATTAGGCTTCTGAGAACACAAGAAATGGTGCGATGAGTGAGTACAGATTGCAATTAGACTCAAACATTGAAATAATGGCAGTAAGCAGACAAAGATATGCCAGGGGGTTGACTTGGACGAGTAACTCATTGTCCATTAGTAAGCAGAAATCTCGCTCTACTTTCTCCCTCAAGGCCTCAGCTTAATCCTGTCCTGCTCAAGTACAGTTTACGTCCTGCAAAGATGTCAATAGAGCTTATCTCCCATGCTTCAGATTTGCCGTGTAACCAGTAGCTCTGTGTGGAACACAATGGAATGTCAGCCGCACTTCCCTACTTCCCCGCCGGTCTGAAATTGGACTCTCGAGGAGATGTGACTGAATTGTGCCTGCCAATGCTTTCTCTGAAACGGAAATACATCAAGTTATGTGAAGGAGACTATCCTGCAGGTGACCACGCATCTTTTCAAGTATCTTTATCAGCACTCTCTTTGGCCAACGACTGCCTTTCGGGATCCTCATTGCTACTATATACCAAAGTCTTTTCTCCCGGCACGCAATGTGCGCTCTCAGGCTTCTTTGTATATCTTCCGGTCGACGTTATCAAACAACATGAGGCTACACTTCGAGTCTCAGGACCTTTGTCAAGTTTGGATGTTGACAGGACACCACGCTTTTTTGTGGCCTGGACTCTCATGTATTTTAGTTTCCATGTTTCCTTCCTGTGCAAAAGCGTTGGATACCTATTCGAGTATCTGCGATATTCCCCCTGTTACCAACACAAGTCGTGTTTTGGCCTTGCCTCGCGGTTACAATGTGCTGAGGCAGAAGGCTGCCAGTAACTCGTGATATCTGAAACTCGAAATTTTGTATTTGACTCTGAACAGCACTCTGGTCTTGCTACAATGCCGTAGTATTCCTTACACTGCAGCCAATATTTTTACGAGACTTGTCCAAGAAGATCTAACACGATCTCAACAGGCAAGATATACCATTTACGTCATTCGGTTCCGCTGGTGTGTTAGCGGCATCAGCCTCGACAATTTACGACAGAATTAAAGCATCATTCGCATCGGAAAATAAGGCCCAAAAATACGATCCTCATCTGCTTCCCTGGCCGCATTGCCTACACTCAGGATGGATAGCAATTTTGAGTTCGTCCGAGAAGGTACATTCTTTCAACCTTCCCGATTTAGAGACCCCTTTGTACTCGCCGTCTTGGGGTGTGAATGATTAGCCTATAAGAATCCGATTTTGCTTCATACAAGCCCCAGAATTGATCTGAAGTGTTGAGCCTCGCCTTTTTAGCATCATGCCCGAAGGGCCCGTTTAAAAAGTGAGGTTTGAGCACCCCCTAACATCCCTCCTCATCTCACCTTGTACTACCAATTCCCTCTCTACACTACTACTGTACGCTACATCACCCCCTACCCATTATTTGATGCCGCAGAGCCTGAGAAAAACACCAGTCATCGTACAGATGTCTCCCAAATCTCCCAAACCCTCCACGCCGCGAAACAAATCCAACACTACACCACCCCCAAGTCCCCCGCTCTCTCCGGCGCATTCGATCGCCGAAGCGTGGAGAAAAGAATCTTCCGACAGCAAAGCGATGTGGAGACGGATTAATGATAATGTGCGGAGGAGATATAATGAGGCACGGTCGGGTCGTAGTAGCAAGTTATAGGGTTGAGCTGCTTGCTTCAAAACTGAGGGTGAGTCGTTTGGAACCATTTCATGCTAACAGACAACAATAATGGAGTACCCCAGCCAGCTGCCTGCGAAATCCCTCCGACTGTCGGTCGAAACCATCCCGGACTCTAATGAATATTTTGTCTATTTATCAGTATATCTTTCTCAAGCGTAGGGGGAGAAAACGGACCTATCCGTATAATGTGTCGCTGTAACTCTATTTTGCTGTATACTCTATTCACGTCGTGGCTGGTAACATAGACCCTGCTTCTACCTCGTCCGTATCCATGTTACTGTCTTCGTCTTCTCCATCAAGCAAGTCGTCTGAGTCCTCCTCGAGAGCGGCCTCTGCTTCGGCTTGGGCCTGCGCAGCAAGAGCTGCATTAGTGATAGCCTCCTCAAGTAATTTGGTCTGTTCATCAGACAGACCATACATCGATAGAGTCGGCACAGACGATGAATCGTCCAAGCCTTGTATAGCCTCTTGCTCAGCGGCAGGGGCATCCTGCGGTTGCACAGATTGGTCCGCAGGGGTCGAGGTAGCAACAGGGGAAACGTTGAGACCCCCGTTTGGTTGCAAAGGTGCAGGAAGTGCAGGAAGTGGAATACTCTGTGACTGTGCACGAGCAATGACACTAGCCAGCGTTGCCTGTCCGCCAGTAGGGTCGAGAGGTGTTGCTGTGGTGATTGGCATACCGGATGAGTTAGACACGTAAGTCTGCAGAATGGGATGGAGATGCAACACAGCTGCTTGTGTAGCTGTTATAATGTGTGGTGGGATTTCTCCTTCTTCTATCACGCCATCTGGATACCCAGAGCCGGGATGAACGGCTTGTGCTTCGTTATTCACTATGCCAGTCCATATCCTTGCTCTCTTTTCCTCTCGCGACGCATCCTCAGAAGCGTCGCCCTCAACTTCCTGAATTTCTGCTTCTACACATGCCTGTTTTCCATCCTTGGACTGACTAGCGTTTTTATGTCTGCGAATGGCGTCTCGTCGAGAAAAAAGCTTATCGCATCCAGCACATTTCCAAGCTTTCCTTTCATGCATCTTGGAATGTCGTTTGAGATCGTGATTGCGAGTGAAAGATGCCGGACACGATTCGCAACGAAAGGGCCGATGAGCAGAATGAACACGATGGTGTCCGCGCAGGCTGAAAAGACGAGAGAACATTTTTCTACAGCCAGTAGTCATGCAAGGATAGACAGCAGTACCAATGTCAGCCGGAGTATTGGAGGACTCCCTTTCCGGATCAGGCATCTGACCGATCTGAATTCCCGTCAAGACACCCAAGACCTGGATGAGCCCGCCAATCTCTTGCAGGGGGTTCATTTCAGGACCACCTCTAACTGAAGAGGTCACCGAGAACAGGAAGATGTGATGGAGTGGATGCTGGATGGAGGCAATGAGGGTTGGATCAACGGCTATAGTTGTTGGTGTAGCTAGTGCGTGGCTGACAATACGAACAGCTTCGGAGACAGTAGAGTAGAGATCAGGACTGGGTAAGAAAGGTTTTTTGAGAGGCCTCGGGGCCTGAGCTTGTGCCCCGTCATCGTGCTGTTCCCGCTTTCGCTTTCCCAAATCAAGTTGGATGGAGGAAGCATTTGAATGCCGAAGGTTTCCAAAGAGTGCTTCACTCCTCGCCAATGAAACCAAGCTTTGACTGAGTGGCCCAAATAATTCTTTTGATACAGTTCCGGCAGCAAGAGAATTCTTTAAAACGTCCAGAACGCTTCCAACTGAAGCGTTTGCAACAAAAGTAGAAGCCAGAGTAGCATGAGCGACCGCGTCCTTTTCCAATAGTGCAAGGATAGTTTTGATGGTGAGCAGTACAGCTTCCTGTTGCTTATTGAGAGCAGGAGGTATATTTTCTGCAGGTGTCGTTTCAGGCTGTTCAGCCAACGGTGGTTCAGGCGGAAATGCACTGCTTAGGTCCTGCAACTGCTCCCCCAGCCTACGAGCCATTTCTTCTGCTTGGGCGTCGATATCATCATCATCGTCATCTTCATCTTCCGGGTAATCGAGGTCCTCTTCATCCCAACTCTCTTCGTTCTCTTCGGTTTCTGCAGCAGGTGTCGGTTGTTGGATTTGTTCGGACATGAGAAAGGCAAAGTTTTCTTTATCTTATCTCAATTAGCGCTATCTCGATGACATAATATCCCTCAAAGAAAAATTCCAATGACTCGTACGTAGACGTCGTGCGAGTTCAGGCTTGAGGACTGAGCGATTATTGCCCTTCCTTAAAAGCCTCCACCGGTGCCTGCTTGCCAGCAGACATGTCAAAGACAATCAAGGACCTCACTGCAGGAACTGCAGGCGGCATTGCTCAGGTATTTATTCTGCGTGTCCATCCAGAATACCACTAACACAGCGTACAGGTGCTGGTGGGCCAGCCATTCGATATAGTCAAAGTGGTGAGTCAACATTCTTTGGGTTCTAGCGGTATCTTTGTACGAAAGACTGATGTTTCAAGACGTTATGAAGCGCATGCAAACCGCTCCCAAAGGAACCTATTCTGGAATGCTGCATTGCGCCGGCGGAATTTTGAAAAACGAGGGTCCTTTAGCTTTCTACAAGGTACGTGTCAAACGAAAACGCGCCTTTAACGCGTGTCAGAGGCTTACATCTGTATAGGGAACATTGACACCACTATTGGGTATCGGTGTATGTGTATCAATTCAATTCGGAGTTATAGAATACATGAAGCGTTTTTACGCTGAGCGCAACGTCCTCAACGGTGTTGGCGGACCTGGTGGACGCAATTTGAGTGGTGACCAGCTCTTCGTCTCCGGTGTCTTTGCCGGTTTGGCGAACGGATTTGTTTCTGGACCTGTTGAACACATCCGTATTCGTACGTCATTTGAAAGCACCTTCTGTCCTGCTCTTTTATTCTTGACGTCTGATAACCCGTCAGGTTTACAAACACAGCAAGTCAAGAACTACCCATATGCAGGACCATTCGATGCAATTAAGAAAATTTACTCCGCCCACGGCATTGCCGGAATCTTCAAGGGTCAAGGCGTTACCTTCCTTCGTGAAGCAACAGGATATGGTGTTTACTTCCTGGCGTACGAGAAACTTGTTCAACGAGAGATGGCCACCAAAGGCATTTCTAGGGACCAGATCAGCCCACTGAATGCCGTCCTGTACGGAGCTGCTGCTGGTTATGCTGTGAGTAGTTTACTTCATCATTCCTTCCAATTTTTTTTTCTGATCTTTCCTTATTGCTATAACTTGTTTCGTGCATAACGTTATCAGTTATGGGCAGTCATTTACCCTATAGATATGGTCAAATCCCGGATGCAGACTGATGGATTCACCGTTGCAACTGGTAGGAAGTATGCCAATTCTATCGACTGCGTTCGTCAAGTTTGGCGGACAGAAGGCCTTGCGGCCTTTACTCGTGGCCTCGGGCCTACATTGATTCGGTTTGTTTCTCCAGCGATTTTTTCAGGTCATTTTTTCTGATATTCCGCGTCTTCTGTGTCTCCCGTAGGTCTCCCTTCGCCAATGGAGCGACATTCCTTGGATTTGAGATGGCCAACCGTTTCTTAAACTCGTTTTAATGATAGACCTATATGTGCCATAGCTTATATCTATTGCCTTGATGCTGTGATCAGATGGCTTATTCAACATAGACCTACATAGACTTTTGCATACTCGACATGCTGTATAGAACACCTCTAATATTGGCTTCGAACCCATCCGTTGATGTAATGCATGTTTTCACATTTGTATGTCTTGTCAGCGGTGTTTAATCTGGCCCCTTCTAAGTAAGTGATTGGTTTGGTTTGACTAGTGATTTGGTTCTGTTCTTCGTGAAAACTGGGCTCATATCGTAAAGACATGCAGTTCACCGTCGGTCTACTCTTGTGTTCTGGGGTGCAAAACGAGTCTCAGGGTGATAGACAGCGAAGGGTCGACTTCGCTCATTTCTTGACGTCTGTGAACGGTACAACTAATAAGGTGATTCAAAAGCAACTTTTGCTCCGAGATTCTTGGCAGTCCTGACAAAATTAAATCAGATCTTGGGTAAATCTGGTAGAAGCTACCGCGAGCCTCTTTGACTGGTTGGGCTGGATGTTTAAAATCACCAACTTCTCCCGCGATGTCGGCGTGGATGTATAGATGCCTTCGTTGACATCCCAAAAATAAGCTGCGCGGAAGAACAAACAGAAGAAATTTGAAGAATCAAGAATCAGAAGAATGTAATGCAACAGTCTGAAAGCACGTAAACAACACGGAAGTCATAGTCAATTTTATGCGCGTGCAGCTCCCTGAAAGTAGAAGTTGAATAATCAGGAGTGCTTAAGCTAAAAATCTTGTTGAAGGTAAAGCGGCGGCGTCATGCTCCCAAATTAGCGTTGAACGCCGGTTGCAATCAAGCTACTCTAGGCATAAGTGTCCGCTGTATCAGACCACGTATCTGTCACCAATCGAACGGGGTGTCCTTGTCGCACTGGCAAATAGAGCGATTGATTCGTCTTTGCGATTTGCAGGGTAACAAAGTCCTGTGATTAAATCACATAAAGCGAGATATGATATTAGCCACTGGTATATGAGAATCGCATTCAAATAAACACTAAAAGGCAAGTTATATACTTACGATGACAGAAACCATTCCGGCATTAAAACTAGGACAGACGCCTCCTTCAAGCTCACACCTGACTTCCCCTTCCCAATTGAGATTTTCTTGATACCCAGGACCTCTTGAACCTGATCGCGGCGGAGAGGGTGGTGGAGGGGGGATAGCTACGAGTTTACTCTCTCCAAGTGAAAATTGTCTCGCTGTTTTGCGTCCATCAATCTCCAGAATGACTTGCCTTAACAAAGTCATGCGGATGGGAAGAGTTTCCAATATCGATGAAACAGGAGGACTAGAAGAAGAAGGATTATCGGAACCTTCAGCAGACGATGTATTCGATATGAGTTTTGACAAAGTCAAACGGGGACCTGAAACTTGAATGTGGAAAGGAATGGTGTCCATAATAGCATATATTCCAACAGAGGGGAGAAATAACTAATATCACGTTGGAAGAACTCGCTTCCTTTTGCATGTTACAACTGCAATAGAATTGCGCACCTGGCATGACAGAGGGTCCAAATTTGTGTCGACTTTGGGGAATATGACGTAGGTGAATTGTTGCCATTCTTCTGGACATGTTTTGATTGTAGAAAAAAGGGAACGATCTGAGATGATAGGTCGAGGAGGCCGGCTTCTCGGTCGATATATGATTTCAACGTCTAGGTGTCTTTTAGGAGTCAAAGTTAGTAAATTAGCAATTTTAACTCAAAACACCGAGGTCACCGTCTGCTTTGTCCCAGAAAAGCCACCCGGCGAGAACGTATTCTCGAGATAGTAAAAACAACCTGATAGCTGCATTTTGTATACTCTCCAATTGCATCGTTTGAAAGTGGCATGTGGTGTGAGGGTGGGATAGGAAAATCTCTTTCCCCATATCGAACGCTCGGAGGAAAGGCAGAAGAAAATGGCAAGGCGTTTGGACAGACGATTACCTCATCGCCGACCGTGCCACTACTAGATTTGAACAGCGTACAGGGATCATTACAAACATCAGTGATGGAGAACCCGTGTGAGATGGACAAGAATTCAATTCGGCCCTTAATCTGTCTAGATATTAAGTATAAGTAGCTTTGAGCGAGTCAGATATTTGCTCACCTGGACTGTGACTTCGGAGATACTCTCCGAGTCATCAAAAAGCAATGTCCCAACTACAGGAGACCTTCGACCATAGATCGGGGCACTGACGCCGTCTTCCTGATTATTGAGCACGATAGTGACTCCTTCATGCTTCTGGACAAATATGCCAGTCGGAAGAGAGCTGAATTCCCGAGGGCGTCGTCGAAATTCGATCCTTTGTTCGTTTTCCGTTGGGTCGGCAGTATAGTCAGGAACCGGGAACGCGTCTGCATAAGTGGGTGGAGAAGTATCAAGCTGGTCCATCTAGTAGGGAGTTAGTTGGTTGGTTGGTTAGTTATATACACGGCAGGGTCCCTGGTCAAAACAGCTGGCTATGTATGTGGATGAGTAGTGTAGAAAGTGAGTGCCTTGACTCACAGGTTTTATACTTTTTAGTTTAGTTCAGTTTAGTTCAGCTATCAAAACAGAGATTTCATAGCAATATACTTACATGTACCTCACAGAATTATGAAAATAGCTGTTAGACCGGCACAGGATTGTGAGATAGGTGATTGTAGGGTTTGTGGGTATTCTATGCACTGGAGTACATGTCCGAAAAGATTCATCCATGTGACGACACCGAGATAATTAGTGCTGTAGACAGGGTTAATCTAAAATTATTGTACATTAAAACACACTGATAGCCATCTAACGAATGATGACCAGTGACGCGTTGCGAGCGACTTCACCGGAATCTGGAAGACAGACTCGAGTCAGAAAGATAGAGTCGAGTCAGAGAGGGCGAGTCAAAACAGAATCCTTTTAGTCGGGGCTAAGTGGCATTTCAATACACCACATGTAGATTGTCACTGCAAGGACAGAAGTGAGTCAGAGTCGTGCGCGTCAATCACAAAGTACGACTTTGATATGAACTGACGCAGAGCAGTGGAAAATTTAGAAATATTATCCACCACAGCGCGACAATGTTTAGGGAGAAGGTGATTGATAAAATGGATATTATAGATAATACTCAAACCTTACATGCGTACGCGTGTACGAGACGCGACAGTATAGTTTGCGTGGTCTCTACGATGCCGTTGCGTCTACTGTCCCTGTCCCAAGGAACCGTCTCTAAATCCCCCTGCTTGTTATCCGAATCATCTGCATATGCCCACACTACTCCACCCGCATCCTGAAAATCCACACCACGGCGCTCAAACCTTTCCGTCCACCAGATAAACACGTCTTTGGCTAGATCGTCCGAATCCGATTCTACTAAGAACTCCACTGCCCTGACAGTTTCGAGAAACGGATACGAATCCCCGATGAGAGACTCCAAATGATAACGGACATTACTGTTCTTTTCGTTGTTAGGGTATAGATCACTCGCTCTAATGCCTCGCAAGCCAATTGTCCGGACAGGGCAGTCTACAGGATGGTCGAACGGAGATGTTCGACCGTCGAAGGTAAATGTCTGTAAGTTAGGACAATGACGATGATCAAGGAACAGTGCCGCGGGGTTGGTGTGTTGAGGGGTGGAATGCAAGTGTTCGGTATCTGGGTAGCGAATCAAGACATCGACAGACAAAAGGAAAGGGCCGTGTATTTCAAGAAAGGTCTTCAGCGCATCTTGAGACACAGACCTTCCCGACTTGAAGAGCAGGTTGCGTAAAGCGGGTAGCTTGAGAGACGCAGCCAGCTGGAGACTATTGTCTAAATTGGAAACTTTCAGGTCTTGCACAAGTGGAAGCGAGTTTTGAACAAAAGACGGACAACTCTCGACATTATCTATGTCGAGGGCCCTTAACGCTTGGAAAGAAGAAAAAAAAGTCACGGGAACAGATGAACCTGGGCCGCCCCAATAGAGAGCGTGGAGAGATGATCCATTTAGTCGGGTGAGGGCAGCCAAAAACGCGTCTGGCAATGCGTGTTCCCATGTGCCACTGAGAATCTGAACATTGGGACAACATTGAAGGATCCCAAACACCGTCTGAAGGAATTGAAGGGTGTCGGAGCCCCGAACATGCGTAGACACTTCGACGTAACGCGTAAACTGACCGCGCTCGGACGTGTTGGGAGGTGACATGTCCGAGTCTGGCTGTAAGATTCTCAACAAGAGTTTAGCCCTATTTGGACTACGAATGTGTACGTGCCGGTATAATAAATGCAGAGCGATCCTTCGCCATGAGTGAGAGACAAGAACAAGGGCACATTTTGTACGGATGGCCGAGGTTGGTGTGTTGGGTCCCATGACATTGACTGAGACGTATTTCGGGGTAAAGGGGTTAAGTGGCATAATATTCCTTGACTCGTGAACATACGTCGCAAACTCGAAGATCTCTAGAAGGAGTTCCAGCGGAAGGTCCGACAACGAGAGACGATTGGGCCGTCTTGGCCATAGAAAATCTGTTATAGAGCTATTGGAAGCATCAGAGGAGAAAATGCTTGCTGTTTGAGGATATGTTACCACTTGAAAGGGAATAGATTGGAAATGAAGCGTTCAGCAACTGCCCGACCCATTTAATTTGAGTGGATCCTCCTGATGAGAGCTCTGGACAAAGAAATAGGGAGCTTAGTAAGCCCGACGTCTCTTGGTTCAAGCAAACCCAAACACAGCGACCTCTTCTCCTAGTCGACCACATCATGCTCAAATTCTTCTCTCTGGGCGTACTTCTGTCTACTCTGCAACTTTCTCTTGCCATCAATGTATATTTGAACCCTCAACCAGAGAACTTGCGCCGGAATTTCGGAGTTCACGAAGCCAGTGCTGTTATTTCACATCATGTTGGACTGGAGATGTTCGAGTCTGTACCCGAAGCTATGAGAATGACATACGAGCAGACCAACTTTGTGGCTCAAGGCCAGAAAAATGCTCTTGTTGTAACTTTGGAGGACTTTGACGCCAAACGTATGTTTCTAGTCTCATATTCAGACCCGTATATTTCTAATTTTGCACCCAACAGATGTCTTGCCGGCCACATGGAATCCTTCTTTCGAATTGTCAACGCCATCTTCTATCTCGGTGGATTCTCTTTCATCAGTCATAACCACATTCCTTCACCGTGCTAGACATGTCTATTCTTCTATTTACGAATCCGACTTGTCGAGCTGGCACCATTCGGAAATCCATTCCCTCAACTCCTTTTTGAAAGGCTCAGAACAACCCGTATTTGCCGCTGCAGACCTCTCTGGCTTGACTAAGTTACGTATGGAATATGGAAAGGACAGTTACGAATATCTTCAAGCCACTCGCGCTTTGCGTGAATTCTTCGAAAGCGCAGTTGGCGATGCTGAGAGACTCCAGCTCGCAGTCCTTACATACTCGTCACCCTCCAACGTCATCTCCAAACGTCAATCCAATCCCCTTGAGTCGCAGGCTCCTCTTCCTTCTAGCGCTCCACCGCAACAGCCTATAGGTTCCATCTCTACTTGCTTTACCAGTGCAGACGTCTGCACCAACGTTACTTCCAGCTGCTCAGGCAGAGGTCAGTGTGTCGAAGCCTCAAAGTCCGGAAGAACCTGCTTTGTCTGTGCCTGCTCTGCTACTCAGACGGGCGAAGGTAGCCAAGTCAAGACCACCCACTGGGCTGGTGAAAGTTGTGAGAAGAAGGATGTTAGCGGGTGAGTGTTAGACCGTACTGGAACTATAACCTCCCCTGAATCTTGACCATTTTCTAGACCCTTTGTCCTCTTCGTTGGTACCGCGGTCGTAATGATCCTATTGGCTGTCGGTTCCGTGTCGCTCTTGTACGGTGTTGGAGAACAAAGCCTTCCACCGACTTTATTGGGGACTGCCGTCACTGTCAAGAAGGATTAAGTAGTAGTCGAAAGTCATTCTTTTCGGCTTGGCTTGGCTTATGACGGGCTGTATCTCGTTCCGATTCGCAACGGATTCTGTAAGACGTACCATATCCAACAAATGAGGCTTACATTGTTACCCTTAATTAGCATTTTTTGACGCATGCATAATGGACAAGTATTACCGTACCGTCACCTCCATCAAATTTGTTACCCGCTTTTTTGTTGCTACCGTGAATTTTGCTTCCCTTCAAAAGAGTCACAATGAAGTGGTTTTTGTTCTTCCTTTTTTTCTTGCAAACCCCCCTCATACGATGTGGCTGAATGAGGACCCGCGCCCCATCCCATTTATACACATTATCTCTCATATCAATCTGCCAGATTTTGGCTCCTTGTCCTTTTGACGCCACAGATGTGTTTCATACTACGTTTATAAGACATAAGACAGAAAGATATACTTTCTTATGCATACTTCATGCATCGCGGATCACACACTGGCACGTACACACACGTCCATGTCACCGAACCTCAATTGGGGCGGTCCAAAAAAGCCCCAAAAGTCCGAAGAGGGATCCGTGAGCTGACATATGTGCACCTCATCTTAAGAACTCCTACCAAAACTTGCCAAACAATCCGCTTTTTATTAGCCTTTTCTCATATACGGTATGGAGTGGCAAAATATCATACTACTCATGTATGCCTCTTCCTCGTTTTAATTGGGAAAGGGCCTCCACTTGTTATTTTCAACAATTACGAAAAAGCCGCTAGTTATCGATATCAGTAGTATATACCCGTCCCGTTTTGATGTCGATATATTAGTGGATTTGTTCAACGTTGACGTTCCTTTTTCTTTGTCTTTGTCTTTTCCTTTCGCTCGTTCCTTTACTGTTTATGACGGGGATATATGATTCTCAAAGAAATAAAGGAAAGGCCTAGGGAGAAAATGAGACAGAGAGCGAGACAGATGCAGAGAGAGAGCGAGATTGGAAGGATTGACGCCGGCGGCTTCCCCTGAATATCAGGGGAAAAAATTTATCGCATTTGCAATTTGCAACACTTCCCGAATGTTGTAAACATTTTTTTGGGGGACGGAATGGACGGATATATAAGATGCATACGTTACGAACGAGATTCAAGAGAATCGAGAGAGGGAAGAGTTGGCCTGGTCCGGTTTTTTTTTAGCGTCTTGAGATAAAATCAGGGATCATCAATAACGCGCGTTTACGCGCCTGACAAGCTTTTCTCAAAAAGGGACGCAAAGACTTGCTAAAATAGACATTGGACAGGATGCATGGGGGGGTAGG
Organism: Dendrothele bispora CBS 962.96; assembly: GCA_004369135.1. Lineage (NCBI taxonomy): Eukaryota > Fungi > Basidiomycota > Agaricomycetes > Agaricales > Dendrothele > Dendrothele bispora. The sequence continues at coordinate 28,948 of ML179492.1, forward strand.
GGCAAGCAGGCACTCTTTAGCTAATAACTTATAGTCTATGCATCGGAAAAAAGGACATGTAACATGTTAAACACTAGTTTTGATGAACGTTAACCCAAGAAAGCGGGGTAAATGCAATCGATAAACGCGCAACCAAACAAGCAAAGCTTAAGAATTTATAAAAGATCTTTACTAGTCGTGGACGTTTAGAACCGAAAAAAAAAATTCTTTTTTCTGATGGACCCTCCCCTCTACGGGAAGACGAAAAAAAAAGGCGCCGCCAGCCTTCCCTTCGGTCCAGTCATGAGGAAGATTTTGATTGATACAAACAAACAAATGTAAAAAAAAAAAATACGAAGATTACATAGGATAAAGAAACCAATGAATTTTTAGCGAGGAAATCGTTCATCAAAGCGTTGTCGAACCATTAAAACAAAGGTGTGGAAAGTCGAGGCAAATATTCCATCCAAATAAGACTGCATGCAGGTAGATAGGTAGGTTGGGGTTAGGTAGATAGATAGTTAGGTATGCAGACTAAAAAAAGTGTTACAACGGCGATAGATTAAATCCAGGGAAAAAAGGGGGGGATGCAGCTGAGAAGAAAGAGAAAGAAAAAGGAAGTCGTCTACATTATCGGCTTGGTTGCCAATAACTTTAGTGTCTTCTCGTCTTCTGGGTACCGACGAGGTGGTGATACAGCTTGCAGGTACACTAGTGGTGCTAGATTCTCTTCCGGACTAGGCGGTGCACTTGGGTTCGGCGGATAAGGCGGTTCCGTTGATGGCACCACTCTCCCCGCTGTCCCGTGCGAGATCCATTTTCTCAATGTCGCAGAATCCGTATTGTGTTCAGGTGGGGAATGGGAAGAACGATCTGAGACGGGACTTTTTGGTCGATAAAGGACATATTCTATACGAGAGAACTCTTGTCCTTCTTGTTCAGGGTTGAAGATGTTCTCGGGTCTTCCCTTTGTGGATCTTGCGCTTTTGTATTTACTGTGAGGTACGGCAAGCGTAGCTAAGTGGGGCAGGTCGTCAATGGTTTGTAGGAAATCAAGGGATTCTTCCGTAAAGTATGCAACTGTGGAGAAGAGAAATTGAAATAAATAAGCCCAACGAGCAACTTCACCCGCCTAACCAAGCAACCAATCAATTGAGCAACTCACTTAGATGCCATTTTCGAGTCCCTCTTGGGGTCTCAACGTATACAGTGTAGGTTTGTTTGATGAGAATAACACGAGAAGTGTCTCGTCCGCTGAGGGAAATGAAAAGGATATATTTGGGTAAATATCGTGATGTCGGAGTTTAACGAAATGAAAGGGGGGCAGACATACGAGGCGTATGGATCGAAGGATGAATCCGAGTAGGGATAATGATGATCTTGTTTTTCATGGTAGAACAGAAAACCCTTTATGAGAGCGAAAATTCCGACAACAACGTCCCACGTCAGTCGCACGAATTGTGGCGTGTCCCCCACTACTACTCACCTCTCGAACCCTAGAAGGCCCCCAACGAATCCCTGCGAGGGTGAGAAACAAGTCGTGAACATCACCGAGAGTAAAACGTCGAAAGAAAATGGTGTACCATCTGTCCAACGTTCGATACCGACCTATAAAGAGACCAGGTGGTGTCAGTGATCAAAAAAGGATAAGGTCATCTGAGGTGAAGGGACGGAGGGATGGAGAAGAACTCACCCCGGTCAACTCCGTATTAGGACCTCTCTCTTCCCATACGTATACCGAGCCAGGTGTGATCAAGGATCTCTCTTCGCTGCCCAGCCTTCGAGTAACCATGGGCAGGATGTTTAGCAGCACGGCGTGGAATATGACCCGAGCATCGGAAGGAGATCTGACGCGAAGATTAGTACATGTTGCGCGCTGCATCTGTAGCAGATGGAGGAGGGAGCGGAGTGGAAGGAACGGAGAGAAATGAAAAGAGGAAAGGGGAGAGGGCCAAGGATGTTATGGAACGTATCGCGAACGGATTCTTACTTTTATCTACTCAACTGAAATCCCAGCCGCGGCCACCCACCTGACTTTGATGACGATGGCAATTTACGGCACCGAGGCCAAAGGATCGATGCCTAATGAAGTTTAGGAATAGAGTTTTAGGGACCGTCGTACCACCAAAGTAGTGGGAGAGGATCTAACGTACCTTTGGCAAATTCGCGCTAAACCGGCAAAAATAAACCACAACCATTGAAAACAATTCTTGACTCTCGTCAATCGAGATTGACACAACTCGCTCGGTTCACTTGTCAATGTGTCGAAGGGAGGTCCAAACGAAGGCCCGAATGCCAGTTGTCACACGTTTGACATGTGCAGCGGCATTCCATTTCTTGGTGCCCAAAAACCGACTGTCATAAGGTTGCCAACTGTGTTATCTTGTCGAACCAGACACTTCTAAGTTCTCGAAGATGCAGCCGAGATTTCCTTACCTGCCTACTGAAAACGAAATAAAAGAGAAAGAAGAGACCCAGAGGGGGAAAGGGCGCACGGATTGCAACCGTGCATGAACTCGTGGGGTGCAATTGATTGTTCAGGGTACATGTAATTAGACAGAGCCGAATATACCGCGAAATGGTAAAATGGCGAGTTGAAATCAAATGCCGATGGTCCTCTGACGACGAACATCGAGATAGGGCTGGGTTGCAAATTCATAACCTCGCAAGATTCAGGCGAAATCCAGATTTAGGATCAGTGAAAAATGAGTCTTACGCTGGTGAATCGGCACCACCCATTGTATATTCAGAATGGTTAATGATCGAGTGAAAAATAGAACCAGTCGTGCTGTCATTCCTACTAGGATTGGTATAGCAAGTGTTAGCAAAAAAAGAGTCTATAGGTATTTCAGCGAGAACAGTTGATACATACATTCAAGGGCTTCCGCAGTCTTCCGCGTCACTACAAACCTTCCGACCCTTGACGTCCTACACGAAAAAAGGCAGTTGACGATACATTACGCCCAAAACGGAGAAATGAGACAAAGAAAGTCACCGGTGACAGCATGGAAAGGTGTATGGCCCGATATTGAGATACAGTCCAGTAAACAGACTACTATCATCACAGCCTGAAAACTACTCCATTCAGGCGGACTTCGAAAAATGAATATGGGTCCCGAGGCCTTTTGGAGGTCGAGCTAAGCGGATTATATTATATTATAATATATATGGTAAGGTTACCAAACTATTTTTTGAAGTCCGCCTAATTTCTGCAATATAGAGCAAGTATCTAGATATCGACGAATACAGTCGTGAGTGAAGACAAGGTCTCATGCCGCCCGGCAGGCAGAGAAAGCATCCGAACTGAACCAATCCTCCGCGTCTTTCTGGTCCGACCCTCACGCGCACGCCAACCCTTCGTTTCGATCCGCTCCAGTCCGCACTGAACACCCCATATTTTTGTCAACTCTTCATTTCATCCTACAGCACCTTCTTCTCATACTTCTTCGGTCCTCCATAAGGCCTTACTAATCCCTAATTATTGTGCCTGATGATCGGTTGACCCATGGCCTACCAATGTCCATCGTGTCGTTCGTATACGTGGTCATCTGATTCAAGATGCAGCGGTCGTTGTGTTACTGTAGCAATTTTCTCCATGTCTTGTCGCAACGTCAACCGCACCAAATCCTCACAATGTAAATACCCACTGTATGGCTCATTGATTTCGATTATATTTAACCTACCTCTTCAAGTATCCAGCATTCCAAAAAAAAAAAGACTCAGGTCAAAACACTTTCATGGCACCACAAGCTCTAAACTCCAACCCTCTCTTCTTCGTTGACTTTATCCGTTCAACATCTGCACCATTCATATATCAAAATACATAACAATCACCACCACCAACTAACCGCCACCAACCCACCATCATCGTAATCCCGGTCTAAGCTTAGCGCCATTATTGATTTCTGTCGATCTAACATCCCAGTTCAAAATGCAACGCGAAATCAAAAAAGAAACATCGAGAAAGGGCGAGTACGCACATATATAATCTCTTCATACATACATACATAACATCCAAAAGTTCTCTTGATATATAACATTTGAATGAATGGATGTCCTTCCCCGGGCCTCTCCTTCTCTCGCCCTCTCTTCCTTTGGAACACACCGCTCAGGGAATGCCCGCACTTGGACCCAATCAATATCTTTTACCCTCCAATCGGCAGTTACATGTTGTCTATTCAATTTCTTTGGAAAAATCCGATTCTTCTCCCATCCTTTTCTTATACATGTACATATACATAACATACACATACGTATACTTACCGTACTACCGTACTATTCCCATTGCCGGGCCGCCATTCAAACACTGTGCACTGATTGTGACTTCGGAAAATGGCTAGTCAAGATTGTTAGTGAGTTTGCGAGGTCCTACCATACCTCTTTAGTAAGAGAGATGAGGGCGTCGAGGATTCTTAAACCAAGCCAAGTGTCAAAGCTTGTCAAAGCTTCAACCGAGCTTAGTACCACTGGTGTCGAGGCTCGACTATAGTTACTACTCAATCCGATAAAGTGAACCATGATTAACCTTAAATCACCTCCGGATCTGCGGGGTAGTGGAGATAAAAGACCCCGCCGAACAGTTCAGGAGGAAGCTATCTTGTCGAACCCTGAGTTTAGGAAGTTTGGTCGATGCATCAGTGTTCACAGAGCTCTTTCAAATTACTAATGTCTTCCTACTTAAGCTTCGCAAGTAAACGGTGACCAAAGGTCATGCCTACAAATCATCTCTTGCTATCGTTAATTAAATTTACAAACACTTGATGACCATTGCGCCAATTAAAGGCAATTACAGTTTCTAGGATAGTGATTAACTGCCCAGGGGCGGTTGAGCTGCCCATTGACTGAAAAGATCTGAATGCATAGAGCATACATAGAGTTGTTGAAAAGGCTAAACGGATTTTTCAGTTGCGATTATGACGATAAACAGCGCTTGTTCACAAAAGGGCCAAAAAAAAGGGTAGGGTCCAGGTAGAGAAGACAGTGACCCCCCATTTAAATATATGTAAAGCTCCATTTGATAGTTTTTTTAAAGGACTGTGAAACTCAAAGGGGAGTCCGGAAATGAAGAAGATTCGGTGAATGTATGTATTCAAGGCACAGGCGCATTTAGTAAAAGACGAAGAGGCTCCTCAAGGACTTGTCGTGAATGAATAGTGTGGATATGACAATTGACCGAAGTAGACAGTTTGGCTCTTTTAGCGCTTACTCTGCGGCGTGCCCAGCTGTAAAGTTATGAAGTCCAACGTGCGTAAAGAAGGCTCAACACCAAGAGTAAGATCTTACAAGGAACTCGACCAATTTTCAGAGGTGTATTACCATTCAACCTTGGTTAGGGTAAGACAACCTTGATGATTAACTTTTTCGATGACTCGGGTTTGGAAAGGACACCAGAAATAGTAAGTCTACTGGACCTAGGATAATTTTCGAAAGATCTTTGAACCTTGTGTCGGCTCATTTTTTGGTAATTAGCTCACGAATGTTTTCTCTCGAGAGACCCAAAGGAAGGGATTTGTCTTTGTCTCTTTCTTTGAATGGCTCTCCCTCTTGTTATAATACTACCTACAGTAGTGCATGCTTCTCGATATAGTTTTATGACTATTGCGACGTTTTTAAGTTGCGAAGAGACTCAGAACTGTAGTGCTAGCTGCCGTATTAGGTGACAGGCACTCGTACACATCGCGCATACGGGCAGATATAATTATGTCTAGGGAAAGGATGATATGGAACCGGTCCATTCATGTAACCTAAAGCATGGGGTACATACACGGCATTTGTCCCTGTAATTGATCCACATGAATGTATGATTACAACCTATTCATGAATCGGCAATCCCGGAACTATGCGAACTTAGAACGTCCAGACTGCAGCTTTGCTGCATCATTATGCGGCCGTGGGCGTATAGTAAAGCCTACAGCCACACCTGTACATGGCTGTGTTAAAAAAAAATGTTCACCGCGGTGCAATCTGAGATAAAGCACCGCACCTACACAGAAAAGAAAAGAGGAGAAAAAAGGGGAAAAAAACCATAAACAGGTTCAACTACCTACCACATCTGGCCAACTGAACATCTAGTAACTAGTCTCAAACTACACCGCTGTCTTCACGACTATTTTTTGTTTCTTCCTTCACTATCTGTTTAAAGAACTCAAAAATTCATTTATACCTGGTACCATGTAGACGTCGACTAACAAAAAGAGAAGGGCTCTCCTAAAAAATGATCAGGCAAGTTACCCAGAGCTTACGTTCTGGTTGGGGTCACTGGAAAAAAAAAGTGCGCGAGTTCACCGTTTAAGGGGCGGTAAGACAGGAACGGATCATATGCGTACGTATGATACTGTAGTATTAGAGTTGTGGCATAAGACTTGGGGGTTTCACTCAAACCTAAAAACCACCCACCTTTTAATATACGGTCAAAACAAGTCAAGTCTACTTATCTAGTGGCAGACGATTCTCTGAAGACTCGTTAAGGTGGGTAGTAAGTCTTCATTGTTATGGTAAGTCGACTCAAGTTTTTTTACAATGTGTAATGAGTCGCCTGTGCCTACCGTAAACTAACCTTGCTAACATTAGTTTAAAATGCTTAGGAAAGCTTAGATGAACCGGGGCACAATAGTAATAGTTCATTTGACTTCATTGACTTCATTCAGAGGCTAGTTTGGAAAGGGGGCTTTTGCCAAGTTCATTCACAGTGGCAACTGGTACACCAAGTTTAGACTCAGGCCAATAAATAAAAAGAGGTGACGCAATTGTGCATAATATTCATACCCGATCATTGGAAATGCAAGTGCCGTAGATTTTACGTATTGTGTTGTGTGTATGTATATATGTATCCACTGTACTTATATGTATATGCATAGATCAGACAAACTGTATACATACAATACAATCGAGGATCATCGCGATCGCGGGAACACGGTCACGAGAGACTTTGACCTAACCAAGGAATTTCCAATTTAGTATCCGCGGTGAACTTTTTAGTGCCTGGAGAGTTTGTCCTTTTCTTGTCCTTTTTTTCTCTTTCTCCTCTCCTCTTCTCTCCCTTTTGTTCTATTCATCTCCCTTTACTAAGTTTCCTCTTTGGCCATGTGTAGAGGCGCAAAACTAAGATAATCTCATATGTATGTAGGTAGATAGGTAGGTAGGTAGATAGTAGACATAAGTGTGTTTATTTACATACATATTATGCATATGGATAGACATTGCTATCAAAGCTCAACGGCAAAGCTGGGGGGAGAAGGATTCAAGAAGGGGAAGGGGAAGGAGAACACCGCGCCGTCTTGTAACTAGAACTCAAGAAAGCGCTAGTGACCTGTTTCATGACCCTTCAAGTAACCTTTGTTTCTCCTATCTACGTTTTCAGGCCTTAGACCCACCTATATATGCATAACAATGAAAATCGTAGGGGGAGGAGGGAAGTGATGTACTTGTTGATACGTAGTATACATATACTGCATATCTTTGATGTAATAAAAATCCGAGGTTATCTGCTAGATTTAAAGAATACTCACCTCACATATCGACAGCTTCATGACCAAACCAAAAATGCAAGCAGTAGCTCTGGGAGGGAAAGCCTCTCCTGGCGCAGATTTCAGCTTCTAACTAACTAGCAGTTACTCC
>ML179492.1:36568-78601 GCA_004369135.1 Dendrothele bispora CBS 962.96
TACTTTAGGGCCCTATGACTTTCTTGAATTAAACTCTTCGGATACTTTCGGTGGGGGAGACTTCAAACTTGAGGTTGGGAGCTGGCTTACTGTGTGAAGGGTCGAGAAAAATAATCCATGTGTGCATAGAAAGAGCTACTTCACTGAACGGAGAAACAAGACAAAGTTCAAGAACCTCTACAGTGAGTTCGAGTTCCAAGAGTTAGGGACTACGTCGAGTTTCAAGAGTCTTACGGTGATCTTGGAAGTGTAACGTACTAAGGAGCTCCCCAAGCAGGAAGTAGGTTATGTTAAGTAAGTTGTTGGCCCGGCTCTCACGCGCAAGTTATGGAAACTGGGACTATAGGCAGTGACTTGATAGTGCGGTGTTATAGTATGCATCAGTAGTGTCGCCGGCTTCATGAGTGAGAGGACGCCCGTCTTTGAAATCTTCCTACTTGATAGCTCCCATTGCCGGGCCGCCGTTCAAATTCATGTCGTGCACTGGCTACGGCTTCGTATACTAAAAGGCTGTTGGAAAAAACTTAAAGAATTAAAGATTGTGTTAGTGAGTTTGGCGAGATTTCCACCATACCTTCTTAGTAGTAGAGATAAGGGCGTCGGGGGTCTTTAGACCAAGCCAAGCGTAAGGTCTTCGACCGAGCTTTCTACCACTGGGTGTCGAGGCTCGACTATAGTTACTACTCAATCCGATGAAGTGAACTGTGATTAAGTTCAACCTTAAACTACCTCCAGGTCAGTCCGCAGTTTGAGGAAAAAGCGGTAAAGTAACGGGCTAGCGCGCTCAAGAGGAAGCTATCTTGTCGAACCCTAAGTTTAGCAAGTTTGGTCGATGCATCAGTGTTCACAGAGCTCTTTCAAAATACTAATGTCTTCCTACTTAAGCTTCGCAAGTAAACGGTGACCAAAGATCATGCCTACAAATCATCGATTAAATTTACAAACACTTGATGACCATTGCGCCAATTAAAGGCAATTACAGTTTCTAGGATAGTGATTAACTGCCCAGGGGCGGTTGAGCTGCCCATTGACTGAAAAGATCTGAATGCATAGAGCATACATAGAGTTGTTGAAAAGGCTAAACGGATTTTTCAGTTGCGATTATGACGATAAACAGCGCTTGTTCACAAAAGGGCCAAAAAAAAGGGTAGGGTCCAGGTAGAGAAGACAGTGACCCCCCATTTAAATATATGTAAAGCTCCATTTGATAGTTTTTTTAAAGGACTGTGAAACTCAAAGGGGAGTCCGGAAATGAAGAAGATTCGGTGAATGTATGTATTCAAGGCACAGGCGCATTTAGTAAAAGACGAAGAGGCTCCTCAAGGACTTGTCGTGAATGAATAGTGTGGATATGACAATTGACCGAAGTAGACAGTTTGGCTCTTTTAGCGCTTACTCTGCGGCGTGCCCAGCTGTAAAGTTATGAAGTCCAACGTGCGTAAAGAAGGCTCAACACCAAGAGTAAGATCTTACAAGGAACTCGACCAATTTTCAGAGGTGTATTACCATTCAACCTTGGTTAGGGTAAGACAACCTTGATGATTAACTTTTTCGATGACTCGGGTTTGGAAAGGACACCAGAAAATAGTAAGTCTACTGGACCTTAGGATAATTTTCGAAAGATCTTTGAACCTTGTGTCGGCTCATTTTTTGGTAATTAGCTCACGAATGTTTTCTTCTCGAGAGACCCAAAGGAAGGGATTTGTCTTTGTCTAGATCTTTCTTTTAGTCCCAATGTCTCTCTTTGAAGGCTCTCCCTCTTGTTATAATACTACCTACAGTAGTGCATGCTTCTCGATATAGTTTTATGACTATTGCGACGTTTTTAAGTTGCGAAGAGACTCAGAACTGTAGTGCTAGCTGCCGTATTAGGTGACAGGCACTCGTACACATCGCGCATACGGGCAGATATAATTATGTCTAGGGAAAGGATGATATGGAACCGGTCCATTCATGTAACCTAAAGCATGGGGTACATACACGGCATTTGTCCCTGTAATTGATCCACATGAATGTATGATTACAACCTATTCATGAATCGGCAATCCCGGAACTATGCGAACTTAGAACGTCCAGACTGCAGCTTTGCTGCATCATTATGCGGCCGTGGGCGTATAGTAAAGCCTACAGCCACACCTGTACATGGCTGTGTTAAAAAAAAATGTTCACCGCGGTGCAATCTGAGATAAAGCACCGCACCTACACAGAAAAGAAAAGAGGAGAAAAAGGGGAAAAAAACCATAAACAGGTTCAACTACCTACCACATCTGGCCAACTGAACATCTAGTAACTAGTCTCAAACTACACCGCTGTCTTCACGACTATTTTTTTGTTTCTTCCTTCACTATCTGTTTAAAGAACTCAAAAATTCATTTATACCTGGTACCATGTAGACGTCGACTAACAAAAAGAGAAGGGCTCTCCTAAAAAATGATCAGGCAAGTTACCCAGAGCTTACGTTCTGGTTGGGGTCACTGGAAAAAAAAAGTGCGCGAGTTCACCGTTTAAGGGGCGGTAAGACAGGAACGGATCATATGCGTACGTATGATACTGTAGTATTAGAGTTGTGGCATAAGACTTGGGGGTTTCACTCAAACCTAAAAACCACCCACCTTTTAATATACGGTCAAAACAAGTCAAGTCTACTTATCTAGTGGCAGACGATTCTCTGAAGACTCGTTAAGGTGGGTAGTAAGTCTTCATTGTTATGGTAAGTCGACTCAAGTTTTTTTACAATGTGTAATGAGTCGCCTGTGCCTACCGTAAACTAACCTTGCTAACATTAGTTTAAAATGCTTAGGAAAGCTTAGATGAACCGGGGCACAATAGTAATAGTTCATTTGACTTCATTGACTTCATTCAGAGGCTAGTTTGGAAAGGGGGCTTTTGCCAAGTTCATTCACAGTGGCAACTGGTACACCAAGTTTAGACTCAGGCCAATAAATAAAAAGAGGTGACGCAATTGTGCATAATATTCATACCCGATCATTGGAAATGCAAGTGCCGTAGATTTTACGTATTGTGTTGTGTGTATGTATATATGTATCCACTGTACTTATATGTATATGCATAGATCAGACAAACTGTATACATACAATACAATCGAGGATCATCGCGATCGCGGGAACACGGTCACGAGAGACTTTGACCTAACCAAGGAATTTCCAATTTAGTATCCGCGGTGAACTTTTTTAGTGCCTGGAGAGTTTGTCCTTTTCTTGTCCTTTTTTTCTCTTTCTCCTCTCCTCTTCTCTCCCTTTTGTTCTATTCATCTCCCTTTACTAAGTTTCCTCTTTGGCCATGTGTAGAGGCGCAAAACTAAGATAATCTCATATGTATGTAGGTAGATAGGTAGGTAGGTAGATAAGTAGACATAAGTGTGTTTTATTTACATACATATTATGCATATGGATAGACATTGCTATCAAAGCTCAACGGCAAAGCTGGGGGGAGAAGGATTCAAGAAAGGGGAAGGGGAAGGAAAAGAACACCGCGCCGTCTTGTAACTAGGGAACTCAAGAAAGCGCTAGTGACCTGTTTCATGACCCTTCAAGTAACCTTTGTTTCTCCTATCTACGTTTTCAGCCTTAGACCCACCTATAGGCAAAACAAAAGTTTTCGGGGTGAGAGCTGGGGGGGAGAGTAGTAGTTTGCAATTGTCTTGATGTATTGTACTTGCTTGACACGTAATATACATATACATATGCATATGTCGAGATTTGAATGAAGAGCCCAACAAGGAAAACTTAAAGTAAAAATGAAACCGAGGTTAAAGCAAAAAAAGAGGAAGAGAGGGTTGTGGGTAGAGTAAGCTTAAGTAAAAGAATACTCACACCTCTATATACATAACAAAAAAAGGGGTCAACAGCTAACAACCAGGTTTAGGGGCCAGCAGCTGAGCCTTACAACCAGGTTTGTTGTTGCCCGCTTTGTTACAAGTCTAAACTTGCAAGCAGTAGCTCTGGGAGGGAAAGCCTCTCCTGGCGCAGATTTCAGCTTCTAACTAACTAGCAGTTACTCCTATCATGCCATCATGCCATTCATATGCATACACATACAATACATATACATGTACATATTGACTATGTATTCTTGAGAAGTTTGTGTGCAGGGATGCATTTGAGGTAAAGATAGGTTTCGGTCCGAGGATGATAACTAGACATTGACAATTCACTGTGGTTCGATCGACACTTAAAAAATTTTAGGCACGGACTGATGCTCTCTAAGAGTGAAGCCAACGGGATTGAGTAAGAGCAGAGCAGGCTAGGCCTCAGGCAGCAAAGTCTGCGATGGCAAGCTGGCCCGGAAGAGAACTTTCTCCGTTGTTCGAATCCTAGACAATGAAGATTGGATATTGAATATCCGTCAGTACGAACAGGTCACAAGCCTGAGTGCGGATTACGAAGCTACACCTGGCCAACCTGCGAACGTCGGACTTTCGCGTGGAGACAACTCGAAGAGGCACTGTTCGGGTCTCGAGACATCGAATACTAGGCGAATGACTCGGAATGAACGGTTGTACAATCCTCGGGGGCACCAAACTCGTAGGATTTTGCGTTGTGATTGTATATTCGTCTAATAACGACAACATCAATGCGGAGTTCTCTATTCTTTCGAAAATCGATTCTATTCGATCGGACAATCGCTGGAAAAACTTGTGTCAATATCGAGTCGTTGGCATCTACATACGACAAATGATCGACAGCGCTACTACGGAAAGTGACAGATATAGTCCATATTGGCATTAGCTGTCACCTTCGGATTTTCGGAGCACATGAGACTGGATAAAATAAGACGCAGTGATTCTTTTTCTTCAAATACTGTACTGTTTCAACCATGTGTTCCATAACGCATAACGCCCCCCTCTGAACACCCTTGATTTCTCAGCTCATAACGCATAACGGAGGTATGAACACCCTTTTAAATCTCGTAACACACCCAAAGTAAGTAATTTTTGGCTCTGGTGGGCCTGCGGCCCGCCTATTTTACATCACATAACGCATAACACCAGTCTCTGAACTGGTCCTACCAAAGATTTTGCGTAACACCCAAAATCGATCAACTCTTGGTCGAAATAGTACAGTATTTCAATTTGGGAAGGAAAAGGAAAAGAGACATCACCATTTTTACTTGCTGCATACACGCCCCTCGGTCTGAATTCATCAAGTCGATACTTAAACCAAGCTGTCCTAACGTCGTCGGTAGCACCCGAAACCCAAACAGCTTGATGAGAAGCGAGTCCAGGGACAAAAAGAGTCAAATTCTTAAACACCCTGGCATTCCCCGGCGAATGTTAATGACTGAACTGGGGAGAGACTAAGTAGACATTTGTGGATATCGATGATCCAAGTGGAGGGGAAACTTGACATCGATCCCTGGCCAAACACCTGAGGTGATTTTTGTTCGATTCTGAGTATGTCGTACATTCGGTAATCAGCGGCGACCCTGCTTCCATTGAGCCCGGGGTAAGGTCTGGAGTATCAGCATGAATTGGTAGCACAGCGAAAAATACCAGAATGCGACTCCGGAAGATCATGGCAACATTCACCAAAATCAGCGGCCAATAGGCCCAGAATGCACAAAAAATGCAACCGTTGGCGCATTACCAAGTTTTGCACGGACCATACACCGTGAATTTTCTCCAAATGCAACGAATAATTAGACTAAAATGCAACAGTAAACTCTAGACGAAAAGCGCCAATAATGATACCATAATCGCGCCAGCGTTACCCAATACTATAGCGTAAACGCTTGGGTGCGGCAGCTAGTCGCGGGAGCGTTACATACGCTAAACCTTTGCGGTGATACTACCTTGAAGCTATAGGCATCAGTGAATACTCGGTATGACCTGCGGTAGCTACGCCGGCCGTGATCTTTATAACTTACAACTGAACTTTACTATCGTGTCTGATGCACTGCTCTGTGGCGTCTCGGGTCTTCTCCTTCCGTCCAAACCGTGTTATGTTCTATTTTACCATTGCCTTTCTCACACCGTTTTGCACAGGCCCTGACATGAGCAACCAAGTTCGAACAACCTATCAACTCGGCTTCCAAACCTCTTCAATCGGTTCTTTCTTATACTTACCTTGCGAAGCATCTGAATTAATTTAACCTCCAAAGACATCATCTATTCGAGTGGCTGACTAGGATCATTGAATAACGATTCTTTTTTAACATATCAAAAAACCGTATAGACTCTTATTGGGTCCGAATCGATCCCAGTGGTAGTGATTCTTTTCTGGCCTGGATTTTTTGAGTACGTCGACGTTATTGATTGATTCGACTCTAGAACTTACGTTTTAGCCTCCTTTGGCACTAGGCGTTCTAGTAGTAGTGGTTCGGAGTCTATGGCGAAACAATTAGTTTTCTCCGTCATTAGTACGATGCTTTATCACAGATTCGGGCCACCGTCAAGGTTCGATATTTGGGCGGTAGGTCCTGCCCCTAAGAAAGCGAGGTCTTCTGCGAGTTGTAAGCCGCCTCAAACCATCATAACGGTAGCCCGGTTGCTTCGCTTCTCTTTCTTTTTTTACGTCGTCACGTCCACACATCCTGATGATGCTGGCGCTGATCACTCAGGACGCATCTTTTTTTACTTTACTTCTGATATGGGTCAGCTCCTACTAGGTTTAGGATTATATATCTTCCAATGGCTTCGATTACCACTGTGGACCCACTCTAAATCCTCTCACTGGACCCGGCAGGCGCGATTGACGTTGAATGTATGTTAACATCTCATTGCCCGTCTTAACATCAAAATGTGGTCTAATCACCACTTTCTACTGAAAGACTTGTTTTGTCCTTGATGAATGCATAGCGAACCACACGGGGTCTTCGACTTACGCATCGCGTAGCGATACGCCTCAATCGGACTTTCAATACGACAGTCTGGAATTGCAGAAGTATGTATGTCATTCAAAAAGGTGTCTCCGTTCCCAAGGATTCGGATTGAAAGTGACAGTATTGTTATATCGAATGAACACTTAGCTGTATATACCCATGTAAGCACTACGATACACTTTCGCAATATGATATTCATAGCAGACTATGGCAATCGCAGACCGGCAGGCTGTACTACTATGCGTTTACGCAAGCCTTCCTGTTCGTGAAAAAGTGAGGGATTAGATAGCAGATAACGATAGACGATCAACGTTCAAACATTTTAACATTTAGGGTAAGTACAAGTAACATTCTTATACTCGTTGATCGATGATCTCTTATGCATTATGTCCAATGCACAGCTCGCAAACACATTCCGATTTCCAAAACACGCATTCTACTACTCTGCAGTGGATCGAGCAACATCCCATACATATTGACATATATTTATACATATGTGCATTCATTCGCTCCATACTTCTATTAGTTATGGAATCTGATGTCGCAGTACCATGATACATGCCGACGCCGAAAGCTCTCCAAGGAACATAAAAACAAAAGAACAATCCTTCAAACAGACTGCATGTTATTACGCCAGACTGCACCCTTGTCCTTGACATATATCCTTTATAGGGAGACCATTTTGGCATAATGAATGAATATCAATGAATTATTTAAAAGAACGGTACCTTCGGCCCTTAATTCGGTCCCTCCTTGGGACCTACCAATGTATCTTTTCCATCATAGATATTTAGCCTCTTCAAGCTCTTTTCAACCAATCAATGATAGACATTAGCAGGATAAACCTTGTAGCTAATTCATAATCTCATGAGAATGATGAATCTTTTTTTTTCAAATATCACCTATTCAATGGCATTACAAGAAGTGATTCCAGGTATGCTATATACATATACTTATGTGTTTTCTCCACAGACTGCCAATACCTGTTGAGTATGCCACGCACGTAAGTAGTACCTCCAATATCTGACATGAGGTACCGTGCCTCAGCCACTGACTCTCTTGCGCTGATATCTGTGGCTTCAGTAGTTACCCCGAAACTTTTCCTGTAGATGATGGTACTCGCTGTACTTGTGGAGTCTATGTCATGAATTGCAACATGCGATAGTCGAGACTCAGCAAATCAAACTTGGAACAAAAGAGGCACTGGTAAGAAGGTGTTTTTACAAATTAAGGAAACATCGTACGTAGATAGGCGCCCGGACCCAGTCAGGCCACCAAGACCTCACACATCTGAACATCCTTCATGGAACCACCGTATTATTGAGACGAATCAGGTGTAATGATTATCCGTGACTCCGCCTTCATCGTAGTACTTACAGCTTTCAATGTTAACCCTGGACGTCGACTTAAAATATTTGTAAACTTAGAATGCGTACGGTGGTTTTGCTGTGGCCAATAGCCCCCGCCTCCCATGTCCTCGGAACAGACAACCTGCTTCCTTCAGAGCTTAAGTGACCATGGCTAGAAGCCTACGGCCACCGGTCCTCTACTAATACTACAAGAATGTTGTGATTTTCTACTACGCCGCGGACCTTCCACCACCACCTCTCTTCTCCCGTACTTTTTTTTCTGATCTATATTTCTGATTTGAAAGAATCACGTCCGTCACACAACAAGTCTCGCATGCAGGTCAGTCGGTTCAGTTCGAAAAATCAATCACCGGTGTAAACCTCTCCCTTTTCGAATTCGACTTCGGACGTCGGACAAAAAGACACTCCGAATATATACTTCTTTAACAACGTCTTGGATTGTGTGGCTGTCTAATGGAAAGAAGCCTATGTCACTACCATGTCGATTGAAATTCTTTTAAAAATGTCATCCATTATGACTAGTTTCTGGATGTTGAACCGTTCGGAGCACCTTAAGCTGCGTGCGGCTCCGCTAGAGATTAAGAACGGTTCTTATAGAATCAGAATCAGAATCATTATCGTTGACATATATGGCCCATGATATCACTGCTCTTGGGCAATAATGTACCTACTTAATAACTGACTACTATAGCTAAGTATAATCAACCGTGAGTATAGACCCATGGGCTCCCGGCTCGTGAACTCCTATATGTTCTCATACATATCATCGCTATATGCGTATGTGTACGTATGCGCGCGATCCTTCCTTTGTAGCCTTACAATATTCATCAGGAATAAAGTTGAAGGCCTGATTCAGATCTTTCCGAGGACTCAGGCATAGACGTGATATTGTGCCGTACGGTTTGGTTCATGGCGAGACAGCTGAGCTCAATGGCATATGCATGTGGCACAAAAGTCGGACAGATTGAGTCGAGGCTACTAAGTACTGGTCGCAGTGGTAAGTATGTACCTCAACATTATGTATTGATATCATTCACTCGCAAAAAAGAAGAAAAAAGACGCTGACAGTGAAGGTTCTGAGGTTCAGTATCAGTACAATTACAGGTGGCTGCTTATAAGACCTGCCAGAACTTATATTATAATTACTTATACTCTAATTACTTTCACGAGACACGCCACGCTGACTCGGTTTCTTTGTCAACGCTCAGATCTTTCCGAGGACTCCGTAGACGCGATATCGTGGCGTGTTTCGAACGGTTTCAGTGAAAGTTTGAAACAGTGAAGTTTGGTTTGAGACACTTGAGCGCTTGAGCGCTTAACGGCATGTGCATGTGACACAAAGGTCGGATGGCAGTCGAGGCTACTAGCCGCAGTGGTAAGTACATATCCATATCTGACTCTACAATGTTGAATAATTGTTATGTACAACGTCGCTGTCATAGTACGTATATCCATCTATCGATATCATTTGCAATGACAGGTTCAGTATTACTACTTATTAGTGATACACGTGGGGGGACAATTACAGATGGCTACCCGCTCTCCTGCTATAAGACCTGCCAGGACTTATATATTATAATTACTTACTCACTCTAATTAGTTTCAACGAAACATGCCATGCACACGTTCAACGTCTAAAGTACTATACATACTTAAGTACATGCATACATACTTAAGTACATGCATACATACTTAAGTACATGCATACATACTTAAGTACATGCATACATACTTATTAAGTACATGCATACATATGTCTAAATAACTAATTCATGTACCACTTCAAGTTTCCCCCCCCCTTCTAAGTTCTCTTTCGACAATTCGACAATCGCCTAACCAAATCCGAGTCGAAAGCGCTCGCGTTTCGGCAACCCTCTTAAGAAGCGGCAAGCCTGTGTAGCTGCGCGGGAGAGGTGGGAGCGCCGGTGTCTATACGGTATACCTATAGTCCGCATCATCTGACGTAGTGGGTGGACAGGGGTTTTGAGAGGGTAAGTGCTGGTAAGTGGGTTACACGGAGAGTATTACAAGGTTACCACGTATACGTATGCATAACCAGTACCTGTTGTAACAAGTATAGGTAGGTACTTAAGACTTTAAGCTTTACGTCGCGCACTTATTATACAACGATCAGCCAAAACCTGTTACATGTCATAGTCATAAACGACTTGTTCATGAGAACAAAACTCTGCAAGCTCAACCATCATTGATATCTACATCCATACCAGGAATGATACTAGTACTTCTTGTATTACCCATAAGTAACCTTGAAGTAAGTTCAGTATGGCTATGTATGCTATAGCTACCACAATCAAAAAGTGTCAAAAAAGAAAGGGGCCCATCTATCTTACTACTAACTTAATAAATTAGAGAAAGAGAGAACTCGTATCTACGAAGTCCAACGTCAACGACCCAGAGGGATAAAAAAAAAGTACTTGTAGCTATATGTACGAATTTTAATATATGACTATGATATATATCTGTATGTAGGGACAAGTTGGATGAGGGTAAAAAAAGAAAAAAACGACACAGTCGCAAAGTATGAAACAATAGAACAAAAAAAAAAGTATTCTGCCCAAATTATATCACACTTTAGCACACGAATGAACAACGCAGATAAATGCCTAAAATGAAAGAATGGGGGAAAAAAAAAGCACCCGGCAAAGAAAAAAGCGTTTCGTTTTATAGCTACAAGTCTAATATGGCTGTCCGTGAGATTTAGAAACACCAAGAAAAGAAAGAGCGAGTTGCGTTGAAAGCGGATGGATGGGATGCCGCGAGAATGAATAATTATAACGCGGTGCACCATGTTATTTGATTATCAAAAAGAAATGTCTTGTATTCAATGCTTTGGGTTTTGTCGTTGCAGTGTAAGGGAAGGGGGCATGAGCTGTCGTTGAAGTTACCATCATCATCATGAATCAGGAAATGGACAAGACCGTGGCAGTTGAGGTTGAGGTTGGTAACGGGGGGTAGAGGAGCAAAAGATGATGGAGGCGTCAAAAATTGTTGAAACCAGAGCCTCCCGGAGGGCCCAAAGGTCCAGCTAGACGTAGCGCGCGCACAAAGGAGCTGATAAAGGGCTGAAGCTGGCATCATAAATAATATCCAAGCTGCACGGGGACCCCCTAACTCCGGGGACGCTTCTAGCTTGTATTTCCCTTTTCCAATTTAATGGTGCTTCTTCTTTTTAGGTTTCCCGACAACAGCACCCGCGTCTAAAATCCTCTGTTTCAATTCACCGCTCTCGACCATGTCCCGGATGTCTGCCATCGAGCCCATAGATTGACCTCCGACGAGTAAAACGGGGAGGTCAGTGGACGAAGTGAGTCGTTGCACTAGAGGTTTCAAAACCTCTGCGTCGTCACGAACATCAATGTCGATGATAGTCGGTGACGGAACCAGATTCAATGAATGGAGGTAGCTTTTGATTTCACGGGATAAAGGTGAATACAACTGTCAAGAAAGAAAGTGTCAGAGATGTATATAGAAAAAAGGACCCGGAAAAAAGTTGGGTAATTTCAAATTTATGGAAACGCGGATACGATTAAGAGATGGATGGTTGTTCGTTGGAGCGGTAAGTAAGGGATATACGTTACCTTCGAGTAGAGGAAAACAGGATTATGAGCCCATACGAGTTCGGTCATGACGTCTACTTCCTCCTTCGCCCTTGCGCCTCGCGTGTCGAAATCGAGCACCAGTTGAGGGTCAATGGGAACCGAAGGATCCACGGAAGGAGGAATGATATTTTGAGGAAGACTAGCCAAGAAACCCGACACGGCAGCCAACTCTTGTTCGGGAGTGAGATTGATTTGAGGACGGCTGACCATGAGCTTTCGGTGGGCCTCGAACCGCAGACGTGAGTGTTCCAGGGCTTCAATAGCTGGGACTGGGTCGGCATCGGGATGGTGACGGGAAGTAGAGTCCGAGCCGTGTGGGACGAGAGCAAAGGACGCGGTGAGGGTTGACCGTTGGACAACAAAGACATAGACAGCGAGGAGAATGAGGGAGGTGAGACAGAAGAGGGAGACTCGACTCCTGGACTTTCGGCCAGGTTTGACGACGGGAGGCCAAGCGGACAAGGACATTGAGTTGGGCTTGTGGCCGAAGACGGACTCTCTGAGAGGAGTGCGGCTGGAGATGCGGGAGAGGGGCATAGTGAGATCAAAAGAGATTAGATGGGGGTTGCGTTTAAAAGAGTGTGAGCTAAAAAAGATTGTAAGGAACGTGGTGGAAAGGAACAAAGACGTCTGTCCGATCCTGTCGACGGCTTATGTGCCCGGTGCACAAACATCCCAAAACCTATCAAGTTACCTCTCCCTCATTTCCAGTCCTTTACAACTTACGTTCTGCTCCCGTTCTAGCTGTCTTTTCGTTACTACGTTTCGCTTTCTTGCTCTCAAAACATTGGACAAAACATCCGGCAACTGTTAGCATCATTTTCTCTATCAGCACATACCTTCCGGATATAGTAACAGCCTGCCTTTGTCCGGACCTCGCAAGGGCCCGTTATCATCAAGGTCTTTTTTTTTGCTTTTTCAAATCAAACGTGGCATTTTTAGTGCCCAACCACCCTTAAAACTTTTCTACGCAGGCGGAACATCCACTTGGCCACAAACGATCGATCTTTGTGCAGTTTTTTTCCCCTTACTTCCTTCAAGCCCGAAAACTATTCCTTCCAACGGTCTAGCCCGGCCAGCAAGAAGATAATCGAAATGCCAGCTGTATCCCGAGAGTGTATACAATATAGGGCATAGCATCCCGGTCTAAATTTTCAGGAACTGCACTGCGGTGCACCATCGGACACGCTACACGTCGGAGATAATGATGCTATCAGTGATGTGTTGAACTCCGAGAAAAACAAAAAACAATATAAACAGCACGCTATCTTTGACGGAAAGCTCTCACTCCACCTCATAAAAACTCGTCCCTTGAGGCCTTGTCGTTTGTGTGAACACTTGGTGGCAAGCACCCTCGAAATGCTGCGACTATCAAGGCCCAAGCCCACATGTATGGCATCATTTCCGTCTCCAATCCGAATTTTCATGAATTCGCGAACGTTTTCAGATCATCTCGCATTCAATATTCAAGCTTTAATTGTGCCACTTGTTCGTGCTCTCGTCGTTTATGTTCTTTTGAACATGCACTCTCGTTTGAGCACAATTTCACTTCACCCTTTGTGTCTTGTCCACGCTCTTCTCTCCAACTCTTCAAATTCCCAAACACCCTCGTGTAAATCGGTCGGTATTCACGCACTATAGAGTGACGCAGCTTTCTCTCTTCTTTACTACCTCCGAATGTTGGACGGAATAACTATGGTCAAATGGAATCAGAAATTTCAGAAAGAATTTTTGTTACGGAAAAATTGACTCCGTCGGATAGATAAAAAAGTTCGGACTCTGATCTTTATCCGGATCCGATAGTAACATAAAGGAGGTGGCTGCTCTAAGCTCTTGCATCATGTTTCCTGACCCGCGCCTCGAGGCTCGCGCCGGCATGCGAAAGCCGGGGTAATATGAGAAAAAGGAAGAAAGGACAAAGAAAAGAGTTTTTCAAGTATGTATGTAACTTCTGAGGTCAGAGGTACCAAAAGGCCCCCATTCTCCACGATCGACGAGTAACGGTAGTACTAGGTACGAAGTACGTACTACGGGGCCGTGCACTTGGGAACGGTCAATCACTTTTTCAAACTTCTTTCAACAACTCGACAGTCGAAATCGAAATCGAATTCGAAGAACGTACCCACTAGGAACTCATAATGAACATTTTGGACTCCGTTAAGCCAATACAACGCCCACACTAATTTATTAACTGCATCCGTTATTCGTTACATGCATCGAACTGAACGCTGCAGCCGGCTAGATGTGCCATATAGCATACCTTTGCACTTTTACTCAAGTCCTTCAAAACCCCTATAAAGCGTCAAGAGTTCAGTGTGTTTATTACTTCAACAGCCACATCTCGGCTGCCGGTTGCCTTACCGTGTATAATAATACAATAACATAACGTTAATCTCGTTCAAAGACTCGTACCTCTTGCGCCACACGTTACTTGCCATCACCTATTTCCCCCCTATCCTTCTTCTCCTCTAGCACCTTGAAATTAAAAACTTACATGAATCACCTTAATGGGTCCCC
This sequence comes from Dendrothele bispora CBS 962.96, assembly GCA_004369135.1. Classification (NCBI taxonomy): domain Eukaryota; kingdom Fungi; phylum Basidiomycota; class Agaricomycetes; order Agaricales; genus Dendrothele; species Dendrothele bispora. The sequence goes on from ML179492.1 coordinate 50,916, forward strand.
GATGCCAGTCCCCTCCTCCTCCTCCTCCGTCGGGTGTTGTCGACCGCGACCATCGACTTCTTGATTTGATCTCCAACACCCCCACTTTTTTTCTGTCAAAAAAGACAATTGCAATGTCTAATAGATAAGACTATAGAGCGCGGACGCTTGACGTTGGGAATGGTTCGATGAATATCGATCATTGAACAACATGAGTGAAAAATGAAATAAAAAAAGAGAAGAAATTTCTTGGTCTGATTATTTGCACAGCGAAGGAGTAGAATACGTTACGAGCCATTGAGGTTACTGATTTGCAATGGTTGTGGACCATGTCTTTTGATTCTTGATGAATCGTAAGTAGGATGGATATAGGAACGATGATATCATCAGCACGGTGAATTTAACAATCCAGTTTAATCGCTCCACATGACGCAAAAAACGTTCCGACGGATTTTATAACAATGTCAGACGTCCTTCAAAATGAAACTTTCGATCCACAGGAACCCTTTCCAAACTTCCCGACATTGCAATGAATCCATTTCGCATCGTTGCGTCCGCGAGAGTCGCTCAAATCACTCAAGTCGCTTAAAAACATACGAATGTATGATATGTATCCTTATATGTGAGTAATTTGTACATCGCGATCAAAAAAAATTCATTTTTAAAACTCTGCTACGCATTAGCGTGCATGATTGGATGAGTTTGCTAAGTGAGGTTTGGTGCAGCGTTTGTGGTTTAGAAAGGCCTCTAGATCTGAACCCCTTTCTAAATTGTGAACAGCACAAATAATCAAATTCTGGTTGTTCAGCAAACAGCCATCAAAGGTTTATTTTGTGTCCTTAGAAGTCCATTGAAGACTCATCGAAGTCAGGTCCAAAACAGTCGGTTTAAACCCATACTGTATCGGCATTGCCGCCGGTTCCTGCGGTCGGTCGGACTCTGACGACCCCAACGTCCTTGACAAGTAAGTGGCAAAAAGAAGAAAGAGAAGAATTTCGTTCTTCTCCCAAGGTACATACCTCTGCATCGAAACAAGCATTCTTTTCGTTATATATGTAAACTAAAAGATTCCGGGGAAGACTCGGATCTGGCCGAAAACGACGACGAACAAGATTATCTTACCCGTCGGGTTCCTTGTTTCTGGTCCCCCTTTTAAACCCAAACAACCATCGTGAAATTCGGGCCTCTTAACTATCGTTCTCTGAGAAGGAAGGGGAAGGCAAGGGTCGACGACCAACTGCCGAGGTCGGAGGTGGTCAATCGAACATCGAGCAACGCTTCGAACTGGTCATTGGGCGTGGCATCACAAACTGTTCAGCACCTTCGAACGGATCCGACCTCTCTCAAGTCGGGTCGGCTTGGGTCATTTGTGAAGATGTGGTAAAAAGCATACCCATCTCTCTTGACCCAAACGTTCAGCTTTTGTGAGTACACAGATCGGGATCAGTGGGGCCGGTGAAAGGGTGACGCATTAACAGATTTAACGTTAAGTAGGATGTAACATCTACTTGGCTCGAAACAAAAGCGAGGTGATCGAGAGTGAAGTCGAAGCCGAAAATGAATGTATGAGTGGGGATGAAAAAGGAACTGATGGATTTTTTTTTAAAGCTGAACGTTCGCCAATTCTACCTAGGTCTGATTAGTAAGTAGGATCCAAGAATACGTTTTTGGATTTTTTGAGTTAATACAGCTCCTACGATACTTGGATCAACTCAATGACGGTGAGGATAACCGCGACCGAGCTCACTAAACTCCCCACAAGACCTTGTGAAGAAAAGCGCGAAAGGCTGTAAGTAGCCTTCAACCCTCAACCTAATTTTTCACGTCCGAATTGGCGGAACTTGAAGCCTCCTCAGATTCAGAATCTATCCGTACTAACGCCTTGGAAGCCTCCACTATCCCATCGTCCATCTGCAAAACCCTAGCTTGGTCCAGACCTTCTTTATAAAACCTCCGTGCGGAAACTTTGTCTCCAGACATCTAAATGTTTTTGCCGACGCGTAAGTGAACGTGTACTCGAAAGGACGAAATCAACGAGGAAGGGAAAGGAAGAGCAAATAGAAGAAGTGAAAAGATAGAAGCAAATGTTCGCATAGCTTCTTCGTGTAGCTCACCTCACGGAACGTAGCGACATTAAAAAGTGCCGCAGCGTAGACTTCCTCACATCCAGGAATCACAGCTTTGGATTCAGCTCGGGCTTTCTTGACTACTGCGAGAGCTTGAGATGCCCAAGCTTCCGCTTGGTGTAGAACATCAGGAGATGGAGGTTGACGCATAATAAGTTCGGAGAGGTTTCCCATTAATTGAGCACCTGTTGAAAGCAGAGGAGGAGAAAGGGCGTGAACTCATTAATTATTGCGGAGTAAGATGTAGGGTAAGAGCAGCTTCACACCTCGACATTTTTCTTCTGGCGTAGCGGTTTTAGGAACGGGCGGTATAAGAAGGGATATAGCTTGAAGATAGAGCGGCATAGCGTAACTGTCATATTAGAGTTAGCTTTACATTGAAAAACAAGTTGGGAAGCAACGCACTCTGTCCGCCCAGTTCGTGCATAGAACGCTCCTAAAGCTTCCAATGGAGATCCCATATCTGCTTTGGATATCCATGACGGCACCACGAGCAGAGGAAGATTCACTTGTTCGTCTGCCAACGCTGCTTTACTCGATCCTTTTCCTTCAGCCTTGACCAGCTTAAGCATTTCTTCCACTGTCCAAACCAACCATTTCTCCTGTTCGTCCAAGGGTCTATCAAGCTCTTCTGCAAGTTGACCTAATTTTGATCCAATTGACACCGCACGCAACTTTTCCGGTCCGGTCAATCTATCCTTCGCATCCTCTTTCTGCATCGCCAAAAGGGCATCTACGCAAACTTCGTAAGCTCTCGCGGGTTTTCCGGAGAGTTCGAGTACATCCGCGAATGCTACGGCTATGCCGGTGAGTTTGAGATAGGGTTGATCACCAAGTGAAGAAACAGGTAAGGTTTGGATGACGTTCCATGCTCTAAAAACTGGCGCACGTCAGTAGCTGTTCTGGTGACTCAAGACAAATAAAATGGTGGTGTAATAAGAACATACCTGTGAAAATGCCGTTCAGATAGTTCGAGTTCACCCTTGAGTTTGGCACCGATTGCGTCGCGTAGGTCGCCTCGGATTTCCGGGGGCCACATTGTAAGGGTTTCGTATAGGACGTATCTAGCAGGGAACCAAGAATAAGGAAATTTGAGGCCAGAATGGAGACAATGTGGAGATTGCTCACCCTCCATACCCCAGGAAAGCCGTGCTGGCTATCAAGACCACCTTCAACCATGTTCCAAATTTACGTGGTTTTGGTTGGTCTAGTAGTGCAGAGTAATTCCGACTTTGAAACAGTAAGACTGGTCTTGAGAGTGCAGGGGTGCAACTAGGAGAAGTCAAGAGACCACGACGTGATACTAAAATAGCTGTACGAGGCGTCCGCCGAAGAAATTGCAGCATTGTGCAGGTGCAAGTAGGGAAAGAGAAAACTTGTCAGGGTGTTATGACAAGTTCCAGCACGCTGGCGCGTCCGCGTCAGGTGCAGTCACGAGTCCGACGGAACTACTTTGTCTGAACCACTATGTCGCTTCTCCAACCAGTCCGACTGGGTGATTCGTGTAGAGCCATTCTGGTTCGGAATCGTCAATCGTGCTCAGGCTCCATGTCTATCTCAGGATCTCATTCCCGGAATTTGACCAAAAAAGAGCTAAGTCAAGCCCCTCGAGGTCGTCGGACTTTTTTTTTTACCAAGTTGTTCAGTTTTTCAATCCATGGCCACATCATCCATATGCGTTGTCAACTAACGTCGTGGACTATTGGACTAGGGTCAACTTTGGTCACTGGTGGTCAGCGCATAATTCTTGCCATTGAAGACAAAATCAAATTTGTCGAGTTTTGCCTCACACATACCGAGGGAAGTGTTATTCTTGCAGCAAGTCTATTAGGAAAAGTGTATACGATGATTAAAAAAAGAACGGGACAACGAGATTAGTCTTTCAATCCCGCCTTCGCGGACCTTGAAGTCAGAGTCGACGGTAAGAGATTGCATTTCTACTAGCTGTAGGCCTTCTCGGACAATTAGAACCTGAATGTCACAACAACACAGACGACATCATTCCTTTCTACCCGGCTCGACTAAAGAACTCAACGTTCCAGAATAGACAATCACCATAAATGTCGAGGATGAACTGACATCTAATTGGTCTTTCCGCATTTCGATGTGGCTAACAACTCCGACTGTATGTATCTTCTATGTTCTCGGAGCTTCGCATCCTCCGAATCGGTCGCAAACATGTCACCGACACTCAACGAACACTAGTCCAAGCGTCAACCCGTCAACATCAATATGATTTCTCACAAACAAGAATAGTTATCCCGAGACCCTAGATGTCTGCGAAGGTACTCTTTCGTTCCGAATGGATGGCTCTCGTTGAAGCCGCAGACAACATCACCAACTCATTTTCTTGATTTGAGCCACAGAACAGCGTACGATCACACAATGCTTCCTCTTCCGACCCTGGCTCCGAACTCTCAATTCAAGCTAACACCGCATGGAAACAAGAACTCGATTTCCGCAACTTTGAACCTTTCAGACACTCACACTCAGGCCGGAGAAGACTGACAGAAAGGCCATCGCAGGAACTTCGGTGGCTCGACTTGGATCGAGAACTATCGCTGCAACAAAAACGGTTTAGCGCGAATCTTTCGGTATGTCGAGAAGACTTCAGGGAATCTCGCCCTTGCTACTGAATTTTTGGGAAAGTGTTTGCCAGTTTCGGAGGTGATAAGCTAGGCGGACCAATCACTAACAGGACTCCCACACACGGAGGCCACTCAGTACCGTGTCATTATTCAAAAAAAGCTCTTCTTTCGCGACACCTCTTCAGCAATTAAACTCTCAGACATCCTGAAGACTGTCGGCCGTGATTTTCCCTGCTGCAATATCAGTCCGGTTTGAAGTGCAAGAATCACAAAATCCGATTAAATCACGTCTTACTGCAAAGGACTTCATGCATTCTATCATTCTTGTCATTCGGAATTCCCTGCACATTCTCCTGAACTGAAACCATATATGATATTATATCCCTCTATCTTCGTGCTCTATGCTTCTCCCGAGGTCTAGGCTTACAGTGTCAGGCGTCATGTCGGCATTATTGCTCCCATAGATGACCACGAACTTCTTGTCTCAGTGATCCGCCCATGGAATTTTGTTCACGCGCATTTCGTTGAACAATCGATTAGGAAAGTTGTCTGTTCGTCTGTTTGTCTATCAGCTGTTTGCGGTATCTTCTCTTGAAGTTCTCAAGGTTCTAAAGCTTCAGGGGAAAAAAAGGAAAGAACGAAACCATCGTTTTCTTATTCTGTTGCGACCATTCTCATCGGAAGTTCTGTGCAATCAAGCATCAAGTCTTGCAAAAAGTTGTGGATGTTTTGCCATCACAATCGGTTTCCAAGAACAATTACTCTACCGATGATGTTCATTTTTTGTCCAGAGTCTCGGGACACCCACATATACCCGACAGATGTCCCTCCTACGATTTATTTTGAGGACTGTATTTCAAGTTGGGACTCGGCTTCGTTGCAAGCGGATCTAGTGTACTTAGCAGACGGTGCTTCGATACCAGAATTCCTCTTTTCGGTCTGAATGCCAGTGCAAGTCGCCATTCATCGATCCATCTCTTCGCCAATACAGTGGCACACTTATTACGTTCTACAAACAATATTTTCCAAAGGGACGACTTATCGTCTCTCTCCTTTTGTCCTCCCCTCCCCTAATCAAAAATATAGTCAACATCGTCCGAATACCGTTTTACTGGTACGTGTTAAAAAGTATCGATTACAGCCCTGTTTCTTTTTTGTCAAATAGTAGGCTGTCTCTCAACCAGACTGAACCTTACCTGAACCGCGGATGATCCCCAAACTTATCACCCCGAAGAATTCAGTCCCAAGAAACAGTCTGTTCCGACCTTTGAATCGTCCAAGAGCTTCATAAATTCAAAATGAAACCTTCTGGGTAGTTACCCGAGACTCGAAAGTACTTGACGATTGATTGAAATTGGATCTAGTGTTCGTTGGATTTGGATTTCCTTTTGATGTGCACTCTGAAGTAAAACCAGAAAAGTTAAAAGTTCATCTTGTGTGCGAAAAGACTACGTAAGAGCGTCGACTCCCCTAATCAAAAAACTTACAGTTAACATAGAAGTTCACTCCGAGGCTCTCAATCTCACAGAACCTTATCTGAGGCGGTGGATCTACAAAACTTATCGCTCCCCCCCGAAAAAGTTAGTCCCAAAAAACAGTCTGTTCCGACTTTTGGATCGTCAAAGAGCCCCATAAATTCAAAACGAAAGTTTCTGGGTTCGGAATGTCACTCGAGACTCGACAAAGGCTTTTGGTCGACTTGACGATTGATTTTGAAGTCGGATCGTTGGATTTCCTTTTTCGATGTGTACTCTGAAGCAAAAATCAGAAAAGTCATGAACTTCTAAAGGGTCACTGAAGAGAAGATGTGGGTTCATTCAGTAAGTTTCAATGGAAAACATACTTCCTATTTTCACCATTACGAATCTACAGTATTCTTTGTCCGTGTGCACCGATCCCTCAGGAGCTCAACGAGAGACTTTCTGATTATGATCACAGAACAGATCATGTCCCGAGTTTCTAGCTAAATGAAAAACTACAAACTGGTTCGCATTTACTTGGATTGGAAAACGAAGACCATGGCTAGATGCTAAGACCCCCATCTTTTCTTTTCTTGTTTCTTTTCGAATTCGAATTATATATTTAATCTTCAAGTTCTCTTTGACTCTGATTTTTCGGCACATTCTCTTTTCTTTTGCAAATGATTCAGAACTCCCGAAGAGTGTATATATGTATGTATGCGTGGTCTCGGATATGTACATGTTCATGACCAGTGCTATTGTATAAGTGTTAAGAGTATACGGGTTACCCTTTCGATCGCGAATAGTCTTACTCATATAAGTACGTATATACTTAGTACTCACCAATTATCTATACACTCAAATACTTCAAACTTCAAGCTCCCAACTCCAATCTTAACTGTGAATTCAAGCACGTATACCAGAAATCCAACCCTATGCAACTTATATGCACGTGTATCCTGTATATATACATGCGCAAAGATGTCCTTTTAAAAAGAACTTGGAAGAACGTGTTGGCAGCATTATACTTATCCGTATAATATAGAGTATACATACCACATTATACTTATCCGAATACATTGTTAACATAAATCACATGTTCACATAAAGCCCCTCACCCTCTTCACCAGCGAAAAAGCTAATAGTCAATATTTTATATTTTATCTTATATTGTATCGTATCGTCCTCATCACATCACATCGCGTTTTTTAATCAAATAATTACCTATCATCTCTCTGCAAAGACTCAAAACACACCAAACGAAGCTGACAAGATCATAACAACCATCATCATCATCGAGGAACCGACGAGAACAGTGGGTGCTCTAAAGCTAACAACACCGTTAGTCCCTGAATCTTTCCTCGTGTTCCCGTTCGCAGAGGAAGAGGAAGAGTTGGTGATAGCGTTGCCTGTTGAGATTTTTGAAAAGAAAAATTTGAGTATTTAGGGGAAAAAAAAGGGATGAATGAACGAGGAGAGAGAAGAACTCACGTATAGAATCCAACAAGATATCGTTCACGTCACCTCCTACTTCCCACATTGCGAAACCTGCGAGACCTGTAGAGGCGATGAAGGAACCCTAAGGTTATACCAAAAAATCAGTGTCATTAACGAAAAATAAAATAAAATAAAAAAATAATTTTGAAACCCAAGAAAAGAGAAAAAGAAACACAAATATGTACCTTAGCAGTAAACGACCTCGAATCATCATACGACACCATCGTCTCATTATCCATATTATACACGAACGACGTCTGACTACAATCGTCCCATCTATACACCATCTTTTCACCTTGTTGGACTTGTTGACCATTTGAATCAAGATAACCTTGTTCGATCAACCCCCTAAAGGCATACAAACCCACCAGCAATGACGTGGTTCCCACATGAGTCTTGACCTTCACCAGAGTCCCACTCGTCTCCGACGTGAGTGAGAGAGGGGTCATAAGGGGGGTAAGAAGCGAGTTGTTGGAGTTGGGCGGAAGTACTTGTTCGAAGAAGATCCGGAGGAAGAGGAAGACGCTGACGCTGACGCCGTCGATGATAGAGAGGAGGGAGGACAATGACGATGATGAAACTGACGAAGAAGACCCAGATCCAGACCCAGTACCATTATTCACCATCGCATCCTGTTTCTTGACCACGAAAGAATGTCCATAGGCTGCTACACCCAACACGATCTTCTCTTTCGGAATCCCAGCGTCAATCCAGGCGTCTACACTCGTCTTTGCCGATCCTCGTTTTTTCCCTTGATTTCCTTCCCCATCCCTATACACACGTGTCGTCTAAAGCGGAATGAGGTCCTACGCGTGTTACGAATGGTTCGTTGGGTCCAGTCGAAAAGGCGTAAGGGACAGCGGGGTTCCATACGTCGTAGTTCATGATTTCGATGAAATCTAAGACGTTTGAGAATCCTGAGAGGTAACCTGAAGGACCGATGGAAGCGTTGGCTCCGTAAGCGGAGGTACTGTTGGTAGAGTCACCTCCAGAGCTGCTAGTGAAAAAGGAAGTGTTGGATGGGTTAAGGAAGGTGGAAGTGAAATAGTTGGTCTGAGTGAAGTTCCAGTTGTAGGGTTGGATGGGTACGGCAGCGGAGAGAATGAGAGAGGAGCCTCGAGGGTCTTGTCGGATTTGTTGAAGGTAGGTGAGGAAGTTGGGTACGTCATCTGAAGAGGGAGAAAGGGAGTTGCAGCCAATGCCTTGACGGTTTGGGAATTCCCAACTTTGGGGAGAAAAAAGAAAACGACGTTTAGTATGTAACGTGATTGGGAGAAAGAAGAAAAGTGGTTGAACATGAACGACGCTCACTCGAAATCGAGACCGTCCAGTCCATATTTTTGTGCTAACGACAAGGTTGCGTTGACGAAAGCCTGCCTTGATTCGTCACGAGCGACATTAGACGAGAAGAACCTGGACCCGGTCCATCCTCCTATTGAAAGGAGGGCTTTGACGCCATGTTGATGAGCGGTTTGGACGAACTGAGGAAGAAGCTGTTCGTCATCAGGGGTGAGGAGGAGAGTCGACGGGTCGTTGTCGGGGATCGCGAAGGCATAGGTCATGTGGGTGTATTTGGACCACGAGACGGAGGACAAAGGAATGTCGGAAGCGTGCCATCCAGTGTACCATCCTGTGAAGATGGCGCCCAGAGCGGGAGAGGGAGCGACGAGTAGCAACCAATACAGCTGCATCCTGGTGGAACAGAAAAAAGGAGTTGGGATCTTTTTTTTTTTACATAAACTGCAACAACATATGATGCATGTCAGAAACGCGTTCGTTGGCGTAGCTACCCCACATCGTGAGAATTCCCAATTTTCCACCAAAGCACCCGAGAGCGAGCGCTGAGCCAAACTTGCACAAAAAAAATTCACATTTCGAGCTAAAGGACGTGTCTTAGCCGTACGGTATCCAATCCGTACGCGCGAATATTCGAGGACACCCCATATTGGTAATATATCGAGTGTGGCGCAAGGTCCGACTCAGGAGAGGTTGTGCGATTCCTAATCTCACAGTTGGAAGTAGGGAGTAACTCAGAACTCGTCCACACAAATATCTATGGGGCAGTATGCTAGGCAACCGACCTAACCACTTTGGAGAAAAATCATCAAACAAATAATACTGAAGGTTTGAAAAGTTGTCTTTAGGACACCATCTCGTCAGACAAAAAAAAATCTCCATGGGTTTCCGAGTCGACCTCGGGGAGAAGAACTATGGCCACGGTAATCCAACATGTAATAATAATTCACATTCATATGACTCCGACTGCTCCACTTACTTCTGACTTGAGTGATAGTTGAACTAACTCGAGAGTCAAATTGTGTCCGACATCGTTGTCCAGTCGAGCTGTCTAGTTCAGAGCATCATGTTCTTTCCTTGGACCTCGGAAAGAAGAGAGAAAGAATCTGAATACGCCACTGAGAATCGATTCTATCAGTACAAGGTGACTCGTCGTAACGATTGAACCAGCTATCTGGCTAGTCGTAACGGTCGAATCAGCCATCTAGCCAGTTTCAATCGAGCCAGAGTTTACCCAGAAGCACTTACCGATGTGTTACTCGCTAATTAACTCGAAAAGGAAGACCTCCATAGTAGTACTAGTAAAAATTTCCGGACGATAGTAACGTCTAGGAGCTGGTATACTGCGTCGGATCGCGTCATAAAAACAAGGGTTTTAGATCCTTTAGGACTTAACGGATCTAGAAGAAGCATGTAGGCAAGAAGAAAGGGGTAGCCCCGCTATTTTCCGTAGACGTTAAACTCAGATGAATTTCAAAAAGACCCCAGCTTCCTACATACAATGATACATGCACGCCAAAAATACAGCTAAATATGCATGCATGCATTCCGATCTTAAGCTTCGTGAGCAACCGTCGGTATCCTATGTGCTCCTATGTATCGAGGGTTTGAAATATGGGCAAGTGAGCTATGCGGAGCTCGGAGTGGTCGACTTCTCAACGTCAACCCCAATAAGATCTATAGATTTTAGGTAGGATTAGAGTTTGAAAGTCAGCGACGAGCCGTAGAAAGCTCAGGGTTTACAATTGAGACAGGTTGTTCATAGGAAGTACTAAAAATTACATTCCCGAAGCTGATTCACTGACATTCGATATGGGTGTTCCCATATACTCATTCTAATACTAGTCAAATTCCTCATTAAGACCATGCACAAGATTGACAATTTGACACTCTTCCACTTCTACTTCCCTCCCCTTTCCTTCTTCCTTCACCAGATTGACCATTTGAACCTCCTATTTACGCCACAGTCACTAGAAGACCTGTGGCATACGAAGTTTCCTCCCAATCTCCTCGAGTTTACCAACAAAAAAAAACCCTGTCCAATTTGAACAAAGAAAACAAATTCGAACAAGATAAAAATAAAATTTGAACTGGCTCAACTGGAACGTTAGGGATCGACACCATATCACTTTCAAATAATTATTAAGTATAGAAACAAATCTTACCTTTGATGGTATGCACGGTTTTTGTTCCTTCCTAGTTCATTCCTGCCCAAGCAAACGCCAAGTGCGGCCCGCCCGACGGCTACCTCTTACAAAGTGTATCATAGTGGGTCCGAAACTACAGTGGGTATAAACGGTACCCGGTTAGAAAGATTCCAGAGCTCAGTGTTGACTGCAACGATAAGTAGTCTCAGTATCATGCATCACTGACTATGGGTAAGAGGTCGACTCGTCAGCTCCATGCATTCGGCTTGAGGTATAGCGACGTTTGGCACCGATAGGAAACTCTGTAGATATTGTCGATGAATAAGTAGATGTCGACGCGTCCTAAAGGTGCTTAGGAGTTATCCGCAAACAGAAAAATGACATTAGGAGGGCTCTAGCCCCTAGCGTGCCTGAACAGCGGTCCCAGCTAACGGAACGGTTGCCGTACGCCGTCGGTGGCTACATTGACGGTCAACGCAGAATAACTTTCTACCTGCCGCATACGGCACTTAACACCAGTAGGAACTCTCCGTAAGTGCGAAGCATATGGTTTCATCTCGAGCAATCCGTGTCCATAAACCGCTCAGCAGTTGACCGCAAATTATGGAGAAAGTGTCCATCCCCACTGGACCCACTGATCTTGGTCGGGCGGCTACGCGTACTACATTTACGACTAATCCCTGCATATGAGTTAACGGCAAGCTCCCATAAGCAAACCATCCGGCAGGATTACAAACGTATTTCAAACGCGAGGGAAACTATAAACCGTCCAGGTCTAAACGCAAAGTATAGCTACCATCTCCCGAGGAACCCTACTATCGATCTTTATGTATGTAGATATACTGTGTATGACAAGTGTATGAGAAAATGATATGTCAGTACCAGTGGAAACCACTGACAATCCAGTTCAGTGGCATGAAGGAAACCTGGCAGCACAAACTAGGACGCTACAAGTATCAAAACCGAGAGAAGCCACGGTTTTCCCCTGTATGTATCGAGATGCACCGTAATACCAGTACTACTATCTAGTAAATCCCAAAAAAAAAAGAATCCGACACAAAACTTGAACCTTGCAGTGATCAGTCCCACAACGTGTATAGCATGGACTCGGATCTCGAATACACAAAACACAAGCCAGAGGAACCTGAGTCTTAAAACAACACTCAAGTTGAGAAGCGCATGGAATAAACTCAAAAGCGTAAGCTAGAGTGCAAATGTAATCAAGAACGTTAACGGATGTAAAGTATACAGAAAACTGAAGGCGAAAGGATAACAGCGACGTCGACTACGAATCATCTCCTTTGACCAAAAATTCCCCGAGCAATTTCAAGGCTCTTTAAAATGCATTCTGTTTCTGGGACAATTTGCCAATTACATACGTTAAACGTTTTAAATTTGCAAGTATTTTAAATCAACGACGGGTAGTAGTAGACAAACGGCCACCACCACCAAGATACACAAATAAATTCAGTCGGCACGGACGCAAGGACTCATTAGCAGAACGTTTTGACTGTTCAGCTCATTTACTTCACATCCCCTCGTGAATTCAGAACGATTTTCGAAGTTGAATCGACTCGCAACATACCCGCATTAATGTGCTCACGGCAACGAGAACTACCTTACATAATTGAACGTGCACTTTCTTCCCACGGTCAACGTCCAAGGCCGTTTACTTTGCTACCTTACTACCTTGCTACCTGGCTGAAACGCCGAGCGCAGCGCTGATCATCGCTACAGATCTATATACGTATCGCCGTCAATGTTCCAGCTATCACAATCTTCCCAGCAAATCCGACCGGATCTTGCAGGAAGAACGACCCAAAAGATTAGTGAGTAGCATACAGTATCCGTCCGAATTGTAGGCTCTACTGTATCGACATGTACGGAGGCAACCGGTATTTGAACCGTGACGGAATTTTTTTACCCAGAAATAGCAACCAGCTATTTGTGAGCCGTGACAATCGCTAAAATCGGCAACCATGATGCCATTTTTGGGACTTTTTTTGGCATTTTCCCCCTATGTCACGATATTCTAGGAGCAACCAGACCTTTGTGAGCCGTGACATCACGATATTTGAGCAACGCAACAGAGGAATTGTGACTGTGACGGTTGCCTCCGTACATGTCGATACAGTAAGTACTAGTAAAATAATTGCCCCTACGTTTCGCAAACTTGCAGGCCCTATATATCAATGACCATATACCAGGAATTGAGACTAGCCTCATTATAAAATCTTCCTGCCTCCAAGTCAGTTGAGTATCTTCTCCTGCCGGTATACGATACTACGTTAAATATGTATTCGAAGGGTCGAGTATAAATTCTACTGCCCTTGTATATTGGAACTGGGGATACCATCAGAGAATTTCTATCCGCCAGTGGGTAAATCACACATTCAATAAGTTTTAGCGTCGAAATAAATGATTTGCAGGGACCTTTTTTCACGAATGAGCTTACGCAAATCCACGTCAACCTCGGAGGGATACTCCCTTGTGTCACGAGAACGAGGTGCAATGCCAAGGCATACGTACTGACATCCCCGACCATCGCCGGCAAGGTTGCAGATTGGTAACCAGACTGTTAAATAAAATCCGTTAATCAAGACTACAAGACTATAATCCCTTCATGTCCTCAAAACGATCATCATCGTCTAGCTCTCGTCGATCAACTCGTCCACAAGCCAATTTTCTGTATGATGAACCCAGTGGAGGGTTCAAGAAACGCCGTCTCGGCCGTGCTTGCGATCTTTGTCGACAGGTGGGTTCTGTTTTATGTGAAAGCTAGACTCTCTCGGAATACTTACTATCAACACACCATACAGAAAAGGAGTGAGTCTGGCATTTCATTATCTCATTTACTACTAAAGTGCGCGATTCTGATTGCTTGAACTCATTCACTGTAGTCCGATGTATGGAAACTTATTAGATAGCTATAAACCCAACTGTGATTAAACGTCAAGTTTACTAGGCGATAGCGTAACGATGCCCGGAAACGTTTGCTCAAATTGCATTTCCTTCAATGTTGAATGCACCCATCGAGGAACAGTGGGTCTTGAGTAATGTTACTACATTCGAGTGTTTCACTCATTGAACCTCTCAATCCTTAGGTAACGCAGAATGAATACTCGCCCATTTCCATGCAGTCTCTTGTAGAAGAAATTCTCAGCTCTTCGACCCCGTATTCTATTCCAAAAGATGGAGAAGTGACACAGAAACTTGTCAAGGACCTCGCCACTTATTCTCGCAGTCTGGAGAGAAGAATATATGGGCTAGTACAACATCTTTCGAGAATACATACCCAAGCTATCGACTCTGATGCGATGCCATCTAATGATGGGGAAGCCGACGGAGTAGACTTCTTAGCAGACTTTCTGGGCAATGTTTCAGTTTCTAAACCAGAGAAACGATTCTTTGGTAAATCGAGTATGATGTCTCTTTGGAAGCTCACTCTGGATATGAAAGACAACCATCGACATGGTGGGGCGATACAAGAAAACGAAGGTGATGATGACTCGGATGCAGAAGTTATTATGACACCTGAATTTTTGACATTATATCCATCTGTAAGAGGAATATCTTACACTTCGGAGATTTCTATTCACTTAAAAGCATACCTAGGTAGAATCTTCTTTGGATTCTTTCTCGCAGTACGCATTTCCAGAGCACAATCTGTTGCTTAGCTTGGTGGTCATTTACTTCGATCGTGTTGCGGTTACTTTTCCTTTTCTTCACCGACCTACTTTCGAGCGAAGCTTGGCGGATGGTGTCCACTTACGCGATCGAGGATTTGGTACACTTGTCTTGTCTGTTTGCGCTTGTGCAGCTGCAGCAAGAACGAATCCCCAATTGCAAAGTGACGAGACGGAAACGGATGCACAAGCAGGTTGTGAATGGCATAGTCAACTTAAACCGAGACAATTTGATTGTCTTCAACCAATAAGTCTTCATGAGTTGCAAATGAACATCGTACGTATATCTTCTTGTCGAAAGTGATCTACTCACTCCGATCCTCGAATCATCTGTACAGAACTGTATATTGTTTGTACCGTTTTGGTCACCTAATTGGATGATCCTCTGCAACACGATTCGACTTGCTCAAGAGAAAGGCATACATCGAAAGCAGTGGTACGACCGACAAGATATCTCTGCAGTCGACAAAGAGTTGTGGAAAAGAGCATTTTGGGCTCTGGTTTTTATGGATGTTTTCCTCACCGACTATTTTGGAAGGACCGGTAATCTTGCCCCTGAAGAGTAAGTGAAACTTCTCTTAGGTTCGGAAATTAATGGTATCATCTACTCTCAACAGTTATGATTTGGATCTGCCTGTTGATTGTGATGATGAATATTGGCCAAAAGAACAACTTGATCCAGACAAAAGTTTCAAACAGCCACAGGATAGACCCTCTCTCATGGCCCACTGGCTAACAGGTGTAAATCTCGCTGTAATTTATAGATATGGCCAGCGCACACTCGTGAGTTCATTTTTTCCTCGGTATTCAGATTCAGAGTGTGTTACAGCTGAATTTCACGGAAGTATGCAGCTCGTCGTCCTCAGTTCATCATGGGTGAAGAGTCGGTTTGGAAACAGAAAGTAGCTTCTCAACTTGATTCTGCAATGAACAAATGGGCGGAGAAAATTCCGAGACATTGTGAGTATCTTTCTTCTGGTCTTCCTTTGTTCAGCTATACTGAACATAGAACATATCGATATCTAGTGCGTTGGGACCCACTCTTGGGATTCGGAGAGCAGAACAACTCAGAGACGCCTGAGCGACGCCGTATGTTTGATGCCCAAATGGCGTCACTATATACGACATTCTATTTCATGCAAATACAGATACATCGCCCATTGGTAGCTAAAGCTCAGGGTACGACTTTTGTCAGTCAGGAATCCCAAACACACCTGGCTGTTTGTGTTACTGCCGCGCGATCATGTATCCATCTTCTGGATATGTATTCGCAAAAATACAACGCTCCTCCCTATGGTCATGTTTTCGTGAGTGGTGACTACCTCTCGACAAGTAACGTTGTCAATACCCTTGCTTTTACCGATAGGTTCAGATCCTGCGAATGTCACTAATATTGGTGTTGAACATAAGTTTCGGGAAACTAAAAGGACTTTCAGATTACCGCAAAACTGATTTGGAATATTTACTGAAGTGCGCCGATATACTGCATCGTTTCCAAGGAAGGTGAGGAACATTGAATCAATTCAACCTGAAGTCAAGCTCTGGTAGCCTGACTTAAAGACACCTTTCAGGTGGCAAATTACCAATCGTTGCTGGTGGGTTTCTTATCTTTTCGATTTTCGTACCCAACTTACAAGATGTTCTAGTGAGATCATACAAGGTTTCATAGACAAATGTTCGGCGTCCGATACGAACGTTCAACCAAGAATTGATCGCAATCGAAGTGAGGTGGACGCTCAGCCTACTTCGAATAATCTGTTCTCGGGTTCCGTTACAGGGGTTGGGCCTTTCGAAGGAGTTTTGGAGCCTCCATCTTCGTCTCACGATTCATACACGAGCAGTGCGCGATTCGAAGGAACAACTCACTATATTCCATCGTCATCTGTAGGAGATAATGCTTGGAGCACCACACCATGGGGATTAGAATCGCACACGGGGGCCCGGGCAACGAGCTCTGGCGTACATTCGATCCCAACTCACTTATTCCCTGGCCAACATAATTTAACTCGAGCTGATATGCAAGTTCCGGATATGACTTCGGGAACTGCAGAATCGTACCAAGGGCTTGCTATTCCTTCAAGCATACCTCAGAACCATCAACCAGATGCTGTTGATGTGACGCTTAATTGGGTTCACCTGGCCTTTGCTAGCGGATTTGGAGGTTCTGAGACTAATTCGAACAATGAGCAAGCGCAGATTGACAGTATCTTCAACCATCAACCTTTTGGCTCTGATCAACAGAATGATATGTTGTGAGCACACTTTCCGCTGGGTTGTATGACTAGAATTGATGGAAGAATTCTTCTTCGTTCATCTTCTTTTAGTGATTGGCTCCAGTAGTTAGAAAAATCAGAATGCGGAGAATCAAAGGATGTGACATAAGTACTATGTACAAAACTGAAAATCATAACCAAATCCGTCTTTGCGTCGAAGCTTGGATAAGGGGAACATGTCCGGGCCGGTCACTGGCTTGTCAACTTAAGCCTTCTGTCCTTCTTTCTTCCCTTCCACTACAGTCTTTAGCGATCTTCTCTCCTCCTCAAAACCTGCCTTTTCACTTCATCAGGAATGCAGGCCATCCAGCAAGATGTACTCAAGACATCAATAACTTCATGACACGATCATATTACCTCAATTTTCACTACCTGTAACATCGCAATCCCAACTTCAACCTCTACCGTTGACACTCCCCTTCCGTCTCTCGCGTCCCTCAAACCAGAAAGGGCAGAACAGTTGCTCCGCATCCTCTTTTCCAACATCGCTCTATCGTTTGATGAACAAGAAGTTACAGCTCTTAACCTTTCTTCTCTTCCCTGGACTCTCACCTTCGTGTCCAGCTCTTGGCGCAAAGTCGCCTTGGGCACCCCGGAGCTCTGGACCAAGCTTTATCTCTGCTTGAATCGCCGCCCTCGTCCACTTCAAGCGGACTTCCTCAAACTCTTCCTCAGCCGATCCCGATCCCAGAGATTACTTGTATCTATAATCCTCGACCATGGAAATCTCCGTGGATGTGATGTTCTTACTGCTCTCTTAAGCTCGACTCATAAATGGAAACGTCTCAACCTCACACTCTCTCCGCGCGATGTCGCTTCCATTTTCCCGGATAACCTTGATCTTCCCTCCCTCACAAGCTTGAATATATCTGCTAGAGGGAAGAAAGGGATTCCTGTCGTACAGTGTTTCCGGGAAGCGCCCTGTCTTCGCGACGTCTCTATCACCGTGTCCGATCACTGGCAGCAGTCCTATGTCTTACCCATCAACCAGCTGAAATCGATCTCTGTCCCTTTGACTGCGCTTGCCTCCGATGACCTGACGTGGCTCACCCATATCTCTAGATGTACTCTCAAGCTAGATCGGGTGACTTCATTGGAGCGTTTCGCTCTAAACAACGCCCTTATATGCTGTGACAACTTGACGTACCTCAATATTGGCCAAACGATTTTCCGTCCTGTCGCTTTCGGAACGCTTTTGCGATCCCTGACAGCCCCTCAACTCACCACACTCGCTCTAGCGATCTCTGGCAAGCTCAACGAGGCCTTGATTCAAGAGGTCGCGGATACGCTTTGCGATTTCTTGGAGTGGTCGAATTGCAAGCTGGAACGACTGGAACTCTCTATTGCGTGGTTTGGTCGCGATCGGTTTGTTCAAGTCTTCGAAAGATGTAAGAGTCTCAAGTCGTTGAAGATGAATGCTCTCCTAGAACGATCATTGGTTCGTGACTTGCGCAAGGTTCGCCCTCCTAGGATGGAAGATCCGAGTGATGATGGTTTCATTCCCTGTCTTCTACCTTGTCTCGAGGAAATCGATATTTCTTGTTGTCATACTCGAATGAACATTGCGAAGTTGTTCGAGATGTTACACTTCCGGGAGTACGACGATGGACAATCCCGGTCTGACAAGAAAGAGGTGGAAGAGGAGGAAGAGGTGATGAAATATCTGTGGCCGGAGAAGTCGGAGCTTGTGCGAGTCAAGACGGTGTATTTGAGCGCAAGTCACCCGCTCGGGTCCTATCGTCCTTGGGAGCAGAAGTTTGTAACGAGACTGGTGGAGAAGGGTATGGATGTCTTTTTTGGGGACGAGAAAGTTGTCTTATCATTGGATACGGATCGTCGGTACCAGAGCAAAAGGGACGGCCTGTAGAATACCGAGTTGGACGTCGACGTCGGCTATGTATTTTTAAGCCTGTCTGTAAATCTTTGTGGCTTCATTTCTGTGTTATCTCGTTTTGTAAAATTTTGTACCTTTTCTTTGGGTACAGGCTCATTATATACATACATACTTATATACATGTCAGGCTCACGTCTTTTCAAGTTCGACCTAGAATTCTAGTACCTTCGTCTCTGATTGACTCGGGTTTTACTATGAATGAAAACTCTACATTATCATCTCTTCGTTGTATTGTTGACTGTGACATGCTGTACATGTTTCAACAGATCATGTCACGTACGTCGTCCGTTTTCATTTTTATTCCTCAGCTCCTCTCTCCCATGGCTCTCAATGCACTAGGCGCGTACTTCATTGCACATCTGGTGCAGCACGCGTAAGCACTATTGTTTACAGTTTATCGAATTCCCCTAGTAATCAGTGCAAACCTATAGATTTTTTGCATTTACCACAACCACTACTCTTACTGCTACACGTACTAGAAGAGGTGAGCATATATTTTTTCAAACCCGTCAGGGCGATTATCTGAGCATGTTATATCATCGTGACTATGAAGAACACTTCCCATCGGAGGAAAATCTGGAGGACCAGGATGAAATACTGTCATTCCCATCCCGTATCGATTCTTCACGTTCTCCTTCACCGACACAATCAAACCAGCCAGAAAATTTACCTGCGTCACCTTTGCTGTCATTCTCTCCATGTTCAACGAGTAACTCAGACAAACTATCTCCGTCAGCCAACTTGGAAACAGAACATCCAGACTCGCCCTTGTTTCCTTTCCCCCAACCAGATACCTCTCCATCGAGCCCAACTGGAGAATCCGCCATTGAAGACGCTACCCTTAAGGACATGTCACTCTCCCCCCCGGATTCGCCTCAAACCCTTGACACCATCCCCGGTGCTCTTGTCCACGTACTCGATTGGCACACAGATACGATATTGGATACAGTCAGGCTCTTTTGTGAGGACGACTTGCCACCGCAATTTACTTCAACATCACCATCATCTACACCATCGCCCCAACCAAGTCTATCCAAGTTCTTCCTGGAATCAACTCGTTTCGAGTCGCCTTCAAACCAATCAGGTGGTTCTCAAAACAATTGTTCCGACCATGCTCTGATCGGCACATCAAATATTGTCACCCATTCTGCTTCGAAAGTCAATCAACGTGAATCGCAAGGGTCGTCCATGGCGCTCAGGAGTAGCTCGAAGCGCAAACAGTTGCCAAGAAGATTCAAGCTCAAGCAAGAAGCTAAGATATAGTTCAAGAATCGGTGCAATTGAAGACCCGCATCAATCATAGGCCTCATTGACTCTAGAAGGGGATATTCTGAACCAGTAATGGCTTGCAGGAATCGGGTTGGAATGATTTGATGTGTAGGGTTTCTAGAAATGCGCTTTTCTGCTAGACGAGGATGAGTTAGCATATGATATAGCTTCTAATTTTTTATTACGAAAACAATCTCTTTATATGTCGCTTTGTTTTTACAAGACTACTTACTTTGGAACCTCATGCGTTGAAATCAGAGGGATAAACCTGAGATACCATCAACGATATCATTCAACGAGGAATAAGGAGTGGCAAATATTTAAAATCAACTTGAAGTTTTGAACGACGGATTCGCTCTGTGGCACACTCAGAAAGGGAGGAAGAAAAAGTCTGTGAGGATCTAGAATGATTCTAATCCTGAAAGAGCTCAGATAAACTAGAGTACTTGTTTTCTAACGATGGTCCCGTAACTCAGTGGAAGGCGTGGCGTCCCATGTGGGATGGGACCTGAGGCGTGCGAGCGGGAGCCGTAATGACCCAGGAGTGCGGGTTCGATGCTGAGTACGGGATCGTCGGGACTATTTTGTTCTTTCCAACTTACATCGTCTTTTCTTTAATTCATACATAGTATTCGGGAATATTAGACCGCATCTGCAACGGGAAAAATGCCTTTTGTTCTGAGCTTAGAAACATTTTGTTTTTAAATAAGAAACGTCCCGTTTGCAGGCTTAGAAACGTCCGGTTCCACTTACGCTCCAACAAAGAAAATCCGTCTGATCATGATACATGCGACAGCATAATCAAGAAGTCACTACCACTACTAATCCTGCCTCATAAGTTGTCAAATACGCGCGCCGATTAGTCTGGTGGGGTCCCAAACCAGATATTGCAGGGCACCGTCAAGCCAACAAAGGAGTTCATTCGCAGTATAGAACACGATGAGTTCTGGGGTATCCATGTTAGCAAATGTACATTTTAACTTTTATCTGTAGCCCCACTTTTCATTTTTCTTTAGCCCCATTTTCATTTTTATTAAAGGTCCGGGGGCCGTCATTTTTCCCGTTGCAGCTGCAGATGCGGTCTATTTGACGTGATTCTTTATTTTATAAAAAAATCTTTAGCTCACTCAGAATTTAATGAGTAACACTAGTACTAGATAGACTAGTACTTACTATAATGATAGTGATATGTTCTGCCTGAGTTTTTGTATTCTGAGCCAGATAGCTAGATAGACATACCCGTATTTGTTAGCAGGAGTCTGCCAACCTTTTTATCAACTAGCCTATAAGCTGTGGTGTGACGTGCTCACAAGTTACAAGAAGTCAAATGTGTCGTAACTCCAACAAGACCATTCTCCGAGTACATCGAAAAAAATATCCAAACTAAGAAATTCAGGTGTGACTACAGGATGTTCCTTAGCAATTACACCTCCAATCCCACTTTGACTAGCATCTTCAGGTGCCGGAGTTCTCGAGTCTACAATAGCGCGCTTAGAACATCAAAGGCATTTGCGGCACTCTCTCAATTGTATCAACCTGGCACTGGCACCAGATTGACCGAGTCGTTTCCGGAAACAAAAGACTAGAAATTACGGCGCGTAAGTAGCATTTGTCCACCACAAATTGGCACATTCCGTAAATTAGGACTTCTAAATACCAGTGAGGAATGAGACACGCCACCAGCAGCGTTCCTCGACTTCTTGAAGAACAGGTGCAGTCAAGAGACAAAGATCAACGATCCGGAAGTTTTGGATCGATAGTTAGTCAATACCAACAAAGCAGGGTCTGAGACGGTAAGAAAAAAAGAATGACATTAGCCCTCCATGTATAATACACAGCGAGAGTCAACGCACAAGGAAACGAGGTGAGATCAATGGTGTTTGAGTCAAACGACTCAAATTGGGCGAGATACGAGAACAGTCTCTGAGAGCCATCGAAGGATGCGTCGAGATCAAATATAAACCACCAACGACATCATTTGAGGGTTAAGGAGTCACGGTGGCAAAACCTCGAGCGGCAAATTCGTTCACTGCCAAAAATATCGCTCTGTGGCACACTGGGAGATGGGTGAAAGAGGATTCTACGGTGAGGACCTAAGAAATATATGATTTTAATCCTGAACGAGCTCAGATAAACTAGAGTACTCGTTTCCTAACGATGGTCCCGTAACTCAGTGGAAAGCGTGACATCCCATGTGGGATCGGACCTGAGGCGTGCGAGCGGGAGCCGTAATGACCCAGGAGTGCGGGTTCGATGCTGAGTACGGGATCGTCGGGACTATTTTGTTCTTTCCAACTTACATCGTCTTTTCATAGTATTCGGGAATATTTATCGAACGTGATTAGACCGCATCTGCTGCGATATATGTCAAAGCTCCACGATGAAAAACGGACTCGGGGTTAGAGAAAAATCGAGTGGAGGCTAATAAAAATTGAAATCAGTAATAGCATGTATAGGTAGTGGGCCTGGGGTGTTTAAGACCCCACTGACGCCCCACATGAAGATTTCAGAGCCCCACCTAGATATATACGATTTGTTTCTCACTAAATAAAAATGCTATATATGTCGCAGCAGATGCGGTCTATTCTATCAAAAAATCTTTTAGCTTACTCAGAATTTAATGAGTTGCACTACTTACTATAATATTAATAGTGATATCGATATCGATATGTTCTGCCTGAACTTTGTATTTTTTAGTCAGATTAATTCTAGATAGATGAACCCGTTTTTGTTAGCAGGAGTCTGCCAACCTTTTCATCAAGTAGCTCATAAGCCATGGTGTGACGTGTCTGGACTCCAGTCAAACAATTTACAAGTACTAGTCAAATGTGTCGTAATTCCCAAGTAATTCCAACAGCACTATTCGCCGAATACATCGAAGAAAATATCCAGACTAGTAAATTCAGGCATAACTATGGGATGTTCCCTAGCAAGTACACCTCCGATCCTACCTCGACCAGCGTATTCAGGCACCGGAGTTCTCGAGTGCGCTTAGAACATCAAAAGCATTTACGACACTCTCAATCGTATCAACCCTGGCACCAGATTGACCAAGTTGTTTCTGGAAACAAAAGAAAAAACGGCGTAAGTAGCATTGGTCCACCACAAATTGGCGCATCCCGCGTAAATTAAGGACTTCTGAATGGGGAACAAGACACGCCACCAGCAGCGTTCCTCGAATTCTTGAACGCAGTCAGGGAATTAATAAAGATAAACAATGCAAAAGTTTTAGATTGATAGGTAGTCGACACCAATAAAGCAGGGTCTGTTGATGGTAAGAAAAAAATGGTATTAGTCTCCATGTATAATACACAGCGAGAGTCAACGCACAAGGAAACGAGGTGAGATCAATGGGGTTCAGTCAAACGACCCAATTTGCAATTGGGCGAGATACGAGAACGGAAGAACCATCGAATGATGTGTCGAGATCAAACATGAACTACCACCGACATCATTTCAAGGATAAGGAGTCACGGTGGCAAAACTTGAGCGGCAAATTCGTTTACTGTCGCTCTGTGGAAGACGGAAGAAAGAAGAGTCTGTGAGGACCTAAGAAATATATGATTCAATTAATCCTGAACGAGCTCAGATAAACTAGAGTACTTGCTTTCTAACGATGGTCCCGTAACTCAGTGGAAGGCGCGGCGTCCCATGTGGGATGGAACCTGAGGCGTGCGAGCGGGAGCCGTAATGACCTAGGAGTGCGGGTTCGATACAGTACGGGACTGTTTTTGTTTTTTCCAACTTACATCGTCTTTTCCTTAATTTCATGGTATTCGGTAACATTTAATCCTTTATTTTTATAAAAAAGATTCTTTGACCACCCCGGAATTTGAACGAGTAGCCATGGACTATAGACCGAGTATAGTGATTTGTTCCAGTCAGTTTCTGCACACCAAGTTACCTCAAACAACCAACCCATTTCCGACACTGAAAACTGTCACCTCAAACGCTCTAGAAAGATTGCAGAAGTCATTAATGTATGGCGTCGTGGGTCACTAATCACCAGACGATCTCTCATCGATCATCCTTAAGGAGACTTCACTTCCAAACCATCAGGAGAGAATATGGGCTCGGATGTAGGCTCCCCGCCCCTGCCAGTCTGATACTTTAAGCCTCTGTTGGAATCGTCTCGAATTCATGCGTGCCGGATTGAGAGTCACATTTGTCTTTGACAGCTTTGTTGGGGAAACTCGAGAAACGGGTCCCTGATGCCGGTTCCTCCTCCTCCTCCTCCTCTGACGTTTTGAAAATTGAAACCTCGTGGGTGCTTATGATTAGACAAAATTCCGAGAGGAAGAAGAGATATCGCGGGAAAGGGTAAGTATCGTGAGATGGTAAACGGAAAAGAAAGCGTAAGGGGCACACGACGATAATATAGAAGCTTCGGCTACTTGAATACAGGGCCTTACTATTCGACTACTAACATATAGAACTCGTTACTGATTCAGTACAACACTGTCTCATCCATCCACAAGTTGTTGCACCACCCATCTCCTAACATGCACAGTAGCTCGCACTGTTTCGAAATCTATGGATAGAGTACTGGATACTAGTGACGCAGAAAACCCTTGACCCTTCACTAACTTCTCTCAATTCCGAAATGTATCCTTCAGAGCTTTTGTCCAATTTTCATACGACTCTGCTGACCTAGAAACAGCTGCTTGCTCTATGTGAATGAACTCGCCAGTAGCGAGACTAGCGTTCGATCCCGTCGTGCAAACATGAGCGGCATCGATGCCATTGATGAACCTTCCAAAAATGTTCTCCGTCGCAGTGAGAGAGCACGAACTATCTGATGGCATCGAGACGTTCCATGATGGGAAGACTTGTTGTAGGTTGGCTTTCAAGCGTTTGATAGGTCGGTCTATGTCGTCAGTGTACCATGCTAACGAAGAAGAGCTCCGGGCTATTGGAGAGTTAAAACGAGTTTTTTCGACAGACAGAGAGATATATGTTGACTTACCCAGCCCACTTGAAAGGAACATTTGATCAGTCGAACACGCAGAAGCACCTTTTCCATGCATTTGGATGAAAGCGCATGTAGCAGAAGGACAACCGCCTTGAGCTTGTTGCCATTTGTAAATAATCTTACTCGCTACATTGAACAGTTCATTCTAACACATACAAAATGAGTGACAAACATTTGAATAAGAGCAAGCAAAGAACTCACATCGTCATGAACGGGGTCGGTCACATAGTAAGTTGTTTTATTCGAACTGGGACGTATACACGAAGTGGAGTTTCGTAAAGCGAGTCTACTTCTTCCCGTGATAAGAAGGCTGCGTGCACTAGTACGAGTGAATAGGGACGCTGCTTGCTGAGGCGTGTTCAAGTCATATGCTGGATGTGGAGCGGAGAAATGAAGTGCGACATCGGTACTTGGTGTCCTGGAGGCAGGTACGGCCATGAAACCCCAGCCTTTCACATAATAGCCGTTTTGGGACGTGTATTCGTGCAAGACACAGTACGATTTGCTCTCTCCACGGTCCGACAGTAAAGATATGCGAAAGTGTTGAGAAAGGGAGTCAGGAACATGAAGAGACGTGCAGTTGTCATCGACGTATAGGAGTGACGACACGAGGTCGGTAAAGGCGGTGAGCTCTGTCGAGCTTGGTTGGGACAAAGTATAGCTTTCTTGGTTATAGTAGTCAGCAGCTACAGTGTATTTATCCAGACAATCGACAACAGCTTCAAGAGAATCGGTGGATGACTGTAAACAGTCAATAGCATTGATGGAATTCGAGGGCGAGCGTTGGAAAACATAGCTGACGACCGCCAGGAGGGGGCCCCAGATGTAGTACAACATTACTGCACCGGGGGGAGAGATGGTTGATGTATCTATGAAAGCAGGTTAGAGTAGGAGTTTGCCTGTTTAAAGACGAGGACGCACTTCTATTTCCTTGGATGGCATCCGAGTAGCAGAGGTCAGTTGAACAATTCGAAAGCCACTGTCATTCCAGCTGTATGTCTACAAGCCCGACACCGAAACGAACAAGGTATTCAAATAGGCATAGGCCAGCGAACAGGTTCGTCACAGCAGAGAATATGAAAGTTGGGCGTCAGAGTACTTCCCGTGACTTTCTTTGCAACTCGAACAACATCAACGCATGCCGCATAGTATTTGTCTTCCAACTTGAAAAGCTGCCGAGCTCGTCTCATTGAGACGTCCTTCAATGCCAATCGCCATAGGTAGTAGGTAGGTAAACCCAGCACTAGGACCCATTGAGGATACGACTGGGGGCCCACGCCATGCAGTGACAATTTAACCTTTCCAGTTTGGTTTGATTCAGATATACGTTCAGGCTATAACCATGCTTGTCCCTGCCGCCAGACTACATGAAATGACCACCTCAAAGACCGCCGTGGACTCAACGTCATTAGATAGCGGTATGAAAGGACAATTGTTTTTTCTTTCTTTCTACCTCTGGACATCTACCTTCAAGTTCTAGATATGCGTTTCACTGCTCTGATTGTCTTTATCAATTTAATCGCTTCTTCTTGGGCACTTAACAGTGGTATTACGACTTCCCAATGCGAAGAATCCTAAATGCTAGCTATGCAATCCGTAATGACATTTTCCATTACACATACAATCCCCATCTCTGTCTTGACGGCACGTTTCGCTGACATGGGCTTTGACGTTCGAGAACTGATGACTTTGATCGGTACACATTCGACCGGAAATACCAGATTACCCTGCTTACTGATAAATTGACTAGGTGTTTTTCAAACTCCCGAGTGTCGCTTTCTCCAAAGATCCAACGACGCAGGATGTCTTTAACGAATTCGTCGGTCGGCAAGAGGATTGGTACGTGTTCTGGCTGTAACCTCCTGGCCCGAATGATTCTGACACTAATGAATCGCGATCTCGTGTCGATTACTAGGGAAGCCGCATATGCTGCAGCACATGAAAAGATGAACTTACTTGGCTACAACAAAGACGACCTCGTCGACTGTACAAAGAAACATAGGCGTGGAAGAAGAAGGGGTGAGTGCGTTCTCGTTTTTGTTGTTTAGCGAGCACTTAAATTAGAAAGACTTTGCCATAAGCGCGTGCATCCGGGTCTTAGGTCGCTGTCGAGGAACCAAAGAAGGGTAGCTATATAAGTGAGGCTCCTTCCTTGAGGGTAAGCGACCAGTAGGATGGTAACCATGTCCGACCGTAGACGAGTTCCCGCGTAGGTTTAGTGGTTTTGACAGTAGGAGGCATGGTTTCGCCCTCTATAAGGACATCACGCTCTTGGGTTACCGCAGTCTGAAGTCTAGGGCTAGTTGAAGTTTCAAGTGCTAGGAATGCAAGTAGGGTTGCGGTTCAGGAGGTAATAGGTTGGGCTGAACTGACGTCGTCTGATGCAGTTACCACTCCTACGTGGTCTTCGTCATCGCAGTTCTACTGACGGAGATCGAACTGTTTCTTCGTTACTGTCCTAGTGGAGGTCTTTAGTTGATCCTCTGCTGTAGCAGGTTC
>ML179493.1:0-15550 GCA_004369135.1 Dendrothele bispora CBS 962.96
ACTTGTATAGTCTTCACTGCAACAGCTATGCTAAACTACATATTTCCAAGGAACTTTATCAATTCGTGCCGTCCTATATAAGTGCAATCTACTCGCAAGTCATGAACAGTGCGGCCCGGAAAACAGATATGTATATTTAGTCAAATTTAACAGTTCCAGTTGGAATCCCGTCCTTGACAGCTTTCCACGATTCACGAGAACTGATCTCTTTCCACCAGCTAAACATGGATTTCACTTGAGCAAGGTTCTATACATAAACATCAAACCAGGCGCCTACCGTGCAACGTTTGGTCCTTTAGTCTCGAACAGATCGCTTCCGGCCAACACCAACATGGATCCATACGGGAGATGGAACAAGTCGGCCAGAGTAATTTCCTATAGAATTCAAAGATGAGCCAGACTCGATTATTAGGCTCCATACCAACATGAATTCAAGATGGGACACACATTTCCAGCCAAGTACTTTTGCTTGGCCAAGATTCTCTCATACCCGTCAAGTTTGTCTGAAAGCATTTTCACAGCTTCTGCATATTTGGCTTTGTCTTTTGGTAGACCTAGGTACCTAAGTATAAAGACATGAGTACTTACTATCTTTCGCTCAATCAACATGACTTACTTGGGCTTGAGAATGGCCTCAAAAACAGCTTTGTTGGCATGTGGATCAAAATCGCAGTACTCAATGGACGGGGCTTGTTCGAACAAAGCGTTCGCTTTCAAATCGGAAGGAGAAGGAGCGAGCTTTGGGCCTTGGTCTGAGTACTTGGCTTCGAGATAACAACAGATGGCACGGGATTCGTGTAGAGTGAATCCATCATCATCCTGTACAACAATGAATCTCCTAGTCAACATTGAAATAAATCGCGACTGTCGCTGTGAAGACTCACGATGTAGGGGACTTGACCGAAAGGTTGTTTCTCCAAATGAGAAGGGCTCTTATGTTCCCCCTTCATCATGTCAACGTGGACAAACTCGTAGGGAATGTGCTTCTCGTAGATAATGGTAGCAACACGCCTGCTACAAGTGGAAGTTGGAGAACCGTAAAGTTTGAGCACCATGATTACGCTTTAGTGGGTGATTCTAAGACTGTTGAGTGTAGTGTTGCCCACGACTCCGCTCGGCTCCGACTAGTCGACGAGTCGAGTCTATTTTTAAGCGAGTCGAGTCTAGCCATTGACTCTAGACTCGGCTGACTTTAAGGTGACTCGACTCCGACTTGAGTCAACTCGGGTCGCCTATAACTACACTGGCAAAGGTTGCGGTTCTTTGCACCGGTAACTCTTCCGTATGATTGGTCATTTCCCCTTGGGTGTACAGTGGCCATAAAAAATGATGTCGCCTCCCAATTCAAAAACTCAATTGAAACGCGACATCATTTTTTGCGGCAATTACTTATTTTAGGAAGCGACTTATTTCACCTTTCATAATAAAATTGCCGTTTATTTACTTTTCTTACTAATAAATTCACCCTTGGAATTTTATTAACTTAAGCGAGTGACTTGAGCGACTCGAGTGGGAGTGAGTCGAAAAATAAAGACTCGACTCCGGAGTCACCGGCATTTTGAGTCGAAGTCACCCAGAGTCGAGCCGAAGTGAGCCAAAGTGGAGTCCGGACTAGTTGAGTGTTGATGTTGAATGCACATATCACTCTCTGTATTTAAGCATTTACTTGAAGACATTTTTGGACGTTGATGCTTGATTAGTGTACATGTACTCGTCTAAACGGACCTCTCCTGGATGAGGTCGAATTTCACTACATACTACATGAAGCTTTTCTCGTCATTGGGTTGGACTCAATTGTAGTATTACGCAACAATTTATCCGTCTTCTCTTCAATCACTTCTCATTCGTTATGACATGGATTCTTTATCTAGTCTTGTTGGGGTTGCCGTTTAACCTTTTCACTGCTGTCGATATCTGATTATAGTTTACAGCTTACGAGGGCCACGTAAGTGCAATTCTTGAACTAGATGTGCATCTTCGGTGGCTTGAAAAATAGGTCACTATAACATCGACACGTACAAATGATAAAAGTAAGCTATATTAATGATCCTCACTGGCATCCCTCGAGTGATCATTTGGCGACCCTGCTAGGTAGGTCGATCATGGAAAAAACTCCAAAAAAAGCCCAACGAGCAACAAGGAAGAAACTATATGTTTAACCATGAAACAACTAGAAGTTATGCAAATAATCTCCAATAAAGCCCTTCAAAAAGTCAGAAACACTTGTGCCAACTTCATCGTATCCGAATGCCTTTGCGAGTTTCACTGCAATGTCTCCGCCTTTGGCCAAGAGCGTAGTCTCGATGAATCGGTGCTAAAGAAAGCCGATTCTATGAATATCAAAAAGTCATACGAGGGTAGTTCCATACCTGGTAAGGCTTGTGGCTGGTGTCGTGATAAACAACAAAACGGAAGTCACCTTGAGCATTCTTTTGGCCATACTGGAGTTTTTCAGTAATAGTAACTCTAGCAGTATTGCCTGAAGAATGAAGTTGAATAAAATGGTTCACTAGTATCAACTCTAAGCAGCAGAAGCCTAGACTGACCATCGACAGTGGCAAACTTGTTGAGCTTGTTGTCAAACCAGTTCTTCTGAACAAAGAAGTTGACATCTACGTTGTCTAGATTGAGGTTGTAAAAGTTATTTTGTGTCGATTAGATGGAGACTGCTGATACGTACCACCAGTGTTCTTTGCGACAATGGCATAGTAAGGCTCTGACTTGTTCGTAATCTGGGACCAGGTGACAGTGACCTCACGTTTGCTGTCGAGAGTGAAAGAGATGATGTCTCCTTTCTGAACGGGGGCCATTGTTATGTAGTAGTTGGTAGTAGAAGAGATTGGGAAAGAACTTAGTCGATGAAGGAAAGGTAAGTTGGGGTAAGAACGCTAGAAGCAAAGAGTATTTATATGTTCAAACTCTGGAGTCTGGACTCTAAAACAATACTCTCATTCCCCATGCTAGGTACATGGTGTCCTGGAGCAAAGTACGCTATAATTTCAGTAGGTCTTGGACGGTGGAGAGGATGCACGCATCACTTAACAAGGAGTGCCTGAAAAATTGTTCCTACTAGACCTAATCTGATTCAATCCTTTTTGTGAAGATGGCTTTTCATTCAAGACCTCGTTCTTTTCAATTTTCAATGTGAAAAGACTGTAGAGTACTACATACACGCGCCAGGTCCAAATCCGCTGACCATAATTTAGTTCAAAAGCGGGGTTAGCATGTTCTCTACTGATAACCCTTACATACCAAGCCGGAGAAATAATCACCGTTTAGCGACGTTCGATGCTGGGAGCCACACTCGTGGTCGGTGTTCGAAATCTTAACCGACGTTCCTATTCACATACATACATCCTTTTGATTTTGTGGCGTAGACGTTGATCACACAGCATAGGTCTGACCAAAAGCCCAAACTCATAACCGAGAAGTGGGACACCGGAGCTTGGCAGTCGAAGTGGTTCATCGAGAAGTTTCAATTTCAAGCTACTTGTCAGATCATGGAAAGTGCACGGCATACAGAGATTTGAATTTCTGTAGAATTGACCACCACACGTTCTAGTACGACTCCAGTCTGGAAGTCGGTATTCGGTAGACATCTTTGTTTACCTTTTGAGTCCGATGTTTTTTTTTTGTCATTTTCACTCTGTCATCATACATAGATTCAAGTAGTGAGGTATGGACTAATGTCTCTTGAGAATACGATGCTATATTACGATGAAGTAAGGAGATTTAAAATCTCTTTATTTCGTCCATCTAAATCTTCCATTTGAACTGCCCGTGACTCAAACAGGTCAGTGCGTTAAGATCATAAGCACCTAAAAGTATACGCTTGCAAGAACTGAATCTATCGACATCCGTACGCACCCCCCTGTTTACTAAGGAGAAGTCGAAACAGAAGTCGAA
Organism: Dendrothele bispora CBS 962.96; assembly: GCA_004369135.1. Lineage (NCBI taxonomy): Eukaryota > Fungi > Basidiomycota > Agaricomycetes > Agaricales > Dendrothele > Dendrothele bispora. The sequence continues at coordinate 3,907 of ML179493.1, forward strand.
CCTGTACCAGAACCCAGAACCCTCCAAGAAGAAGATGGTGGCTTCCTCCACGCAGGCTGTACGTTCTCCAAACGCATCGTCAATGAAAAAGTGACGAGCGCGAGCTGTTTCAAAAAAAATAAGTTCTTTTCCCAATTACAAGTTGAACCATGTGTGAATTTGTTATACTTATTTAGCTAGTCCTAGGACCTAGGGACGATTTGACTGATATAATAATGAAAGTCACTCACCCCAACTAGAACGATATGAACTAATTGACCACCTAGAAGATGGTATTCGTTTGATAGTGCGAAAAGCGTAGTGACTCCTGCGGGACCATTGACTAACAGGGAGTGCAATAAACACTTTCCCGTGTGGGACTCCTCCCATGAAAAGGCTTTTGTCAAAATAAAAGAACTTGTTGTACAACGCGCTGCTCTTACTACTATTGATCACGCGAACCCGGGTGAGAACAAGATTTTTTTGATCTGCAACGCTAGCGATTGGCGTACCGGTGCAATATTGGCTTGGGGTCCTTCTATGAAAGGAGCCCACCCTGTCACATTTGATTCCATGCAGTTGTCAGGCCCCCAATCCGGTCCACGAGAAAGAACTACTAGCGATTGTCCGAGCACTTCAGAAGTGGCGAGCTGACTGTTTGGGTATGCCTATACATGTTTTAACTGACCATCGCACTCTCGAAAATTTTAACTCGCAGCGTGATCTCAGCCGTAGGCAGATCCGCTGGCAGGAGTTTTTAAGCCAGTATGATTTGACCATTTCGTACTTACCGGGTGATGAGAACTCCAGCGCCGATGCCTTGTCCCGTATTCCTCCAGCATCTCTGCCGGGAGAACAGCATGAGGAAGCTCCCGTTATTAAGTCGAACATTTGGCGCCGTGCTTGCACGGTTGCCTCTGTATATGCTGTCTCGGCTGACAAGGAGTTTTTGTCGCAGATCAAGGAAGGCTACGCCCACGATGAGTTCTGTAAGAAGTTGTTTTCCCTGAAAGACTCTCTTCCCCCTGGTGTTGACTTTCGCAATGATTTATGGTTTGTGGATAATCGGATGGTTATTCCGAGATATAAAGAAAGACTTGCGTGAAAATCTTTTCCGTCTTGCTCACGATAGCATCGGCCATTTTGGTGGAGATAAGTCCTATGCAAGTCTACGTGATTCGTTTTATTGGCCCAACATGCGACGTGATTTGATTAATTCATATGTCCCGTCCTGCTCGGAGTGCCAGCGGAATAAGTCTTCAACCGGGAAGCGGGCAAAAGGACCGTTACATCCTCTCCCAGTTCCTGACAAGTGTTTGGAAAGCATCGCAATGCATTTTGTGGGTCCCCTTTCTGAAGAAGAAGGTTTTAATTGCATACTTTCAATGACAGATCGCTTGAATTCTGATCTCCAGATTGTACCTACTCGTACGGATATTACAGCGGAGGATTGCGCGCTTCTTTTCTTCTGCCATTGGTATTGTGAGAATGGCCTGCCCTTAGAAATTGTGGCTGACCATGATAAGCTATTTGTTTCTCGTTTCTGGAAGGCTTTTCTCAAATTAACTGGTGTTAAACTGAAGTTGTCATCGGCATTTCATCCAGAGTCAGATGGCTCATCAGAGCGCTCCAACAAGACAATTAACCAGTTTATGCTACTATGTATGTCGGAACCAGAAAGGTTGGGTCTGTGCGCTCCCTAAATTGAGATTTGATATTATAAACTCGTGGAACGCCAGCACCGGGATGACTATGTTTGAATTAAAGACAGGTCGTTCCCCTCGAGTCCTTCCACCTCTTGATGCTCTTGTTCCTTCGAATGAACCTGAACGCTCTGTTACATCTCTCATTTTGGATTTAAATGAAATCGAGAGCGAGGCTCGTGATTCTCTCTTGGCCGCCAAGGTTTCTCAGTCTGTGCAATCAAATAAGTTCCATGGCTCCCCCGAGAAGTTCGCTGTTGGGGATCTTGTGATGTTATCTACAGTCCACTGTCGTAAACATTTCACTCACTCAGGCAAAGACCGTGTTGCTAAGTTTTTTCCCCGTTTTGATGGCCCGTACAAGATTATTCGTTGTCATCCCGAAACTGATTCATACACGCTTGAGCTCCCTAACCAACCCAGCATTTTTCCCACTTTTTACATTAGCGAACTTAAGTGGTATGTCCCGAGCAATCCAGAGTTGTTCCCTGGTAGAGTCAGATCTGTGCCTGAGCCTGTCGTTGTTGATGGGCATGAGGAATTTTTAGTTGACCATATATTGGACGCTCGAAAAAGAGGTCGGGGTTGGCAGTTCCTCGTTCGTTGGGTTGGTGAAGGCCCCGAGGGTGACCATTGGTTGCCATATACGCTTATTAGGGACTGCACCGCGCTTGATGAGTGGTACAAATCGGGTGGTGATGGCCCTGGCGATGATAAAGTATAGTTTCTTCAAATACTCCACATATATTACTATATTACTTGCTCCCTTCTTTCCCCCCTTTTCCACCCTATTTCTTTTCCTCAATTTTTTAATCGCACCAAGGTGCTCATGTTTTAAACTGTGGGGGAGTGTAAACGTATTGTTTACAACTAGATTACTCTAGCTTACTTACTGACGTGGTCACATGACCACATCTGCTACTTATATACACGTACCTAGGCTCTTCGTCTCTCTCTCTCTTACTTTCACCTTCGCGACTCTCATTCCTTCTTCCGGTACTAGTCGTCTCTCTCGAATATAACGAGAATCTATTGTCTATCATGTGAGTTCTTTGTTAGTGTTACGGTCGAGTACGACCCACCAACAAAACATCCGAGAAGAAATAATGCGATGTGACCCCTGATTACCCAATATAACCCATGCTACCGTGACACGAAATGATAACAAGAATATCAAAGGGTACCGTGAATGATAACATATTATCATTTCATGTTACGGTTACATGGGTTATTTCGCATTTCAAGGATCATATTAGGTAGCAAAGAATATTTCAGGTAGTAAAGAATATTTCAAGTAACAAGTGGTATATTGGATTATGTGGGATATAATAGGTAACAGGCGTAATATTCATATATATTAGGTTATGTAGAATATACTGGGTAACGAGCAGATGTATTAGGTTCTGCTCATCGTATTGAGTAGCTAGCATAATAGCAGATTCCATACAATATATGATGATGAACCATGGCACAGAAAATATATTAGAGGTACAGTAGTGGTAATACAAGAGAACGAGACAAGAACATAAGGTACGCAACAACAAAGAGGCATAGAAGACAAGCAAGAAAATGCATGCAAACATCCACGGATAATCCGAGGAGCCAGAGAGTGATGTAATAAAAATGACGAGTTAAGGCGTCGAAGTCGAACCGGCACCAACGACACCAAGCCAAAGCCTCACCAAAAACAGGGCTGTAGAACAATTAGCAGAATGGAAGATAGAACGTAAGAGTCATATGTACTCATTCTAGAATCCAACGAGTCCTCTCCACTGGACACTTGAGCACCGGATCGAGGACAAACAATAAAAGAGAGAAAACATAAGTAAGCTGAAGTATGGAGTCAAGAAAACATACTTTCTGGAATCCGAGACACCGAATGACGTTGCGTGCGCAAGCTATTTGAGACCTAGAAAAAAGATAACACGCATATACCTGGATCACACAAAGTGAGAGCTACTCCTTAGCACTTGAGGATTTCAAACAAACGACCAGCAAACAACCAACAAACAATGGCATCTCAAACAAAAAACACATACGATTTTATGGATGAGACGTGTTTACCCAGGCGAGACGGTAATTCCCTTATTGGCGTAAAGTCTAGCATATGGATGCAGGATGTTTTCGCGAGCAGCGGAGCCGATTGAAGCTCAATGAGAGGTTGCGCCTCGAGGCATTCCACATGGAAGAGAGAGGATGGAGATTAGAACGGTGGGATCTGGCTTCATGACGGAGATATGAGAAAGAGATGACGATGAACTGTCGGCGAAAGAAGAGATGAATGCATATCTAATCTAGTGAAAACGTCAATGTTAAAACATTAGCTCTCGAACACACTAAATTTTAAAAAAAATGGAGATGTGTCAACGCACACTGAATAAAACTCCAACGCCATCCAAAAGTGAACACTGTATACATGGCGTAAAACGTCTGTCAGCCAATATCCTTCATCCCTCTTGTCTGGCTCCAGATACCCAGGTCACACATAACACCTGACTCGGTTCGCGGGAAGGTCAGCGGTTTGAAGAATAATGAGTGACCAAAAGACGAGCATATGACACGGAAAGTATAGAGTCAGAGAATGTGGTGCTAATTGTGTGTTGGTTTTGTTCAGGTCGAGAGGGAAAAGATTTGGGACATCTAGTGGAAAAAAACACGCATATACCCGGCTCACAAAAAATGAGACATACACCCGATAATACGCCTCAAGCGATTTTGCGCTTGTTATCACGTCTTCGACAGGGTCTTCGAACTACAGTGTTTGCCCCTTTGGGTCTCCTACTACTCCTTACTCGGTGTCGTCTTAGCACTACGACTACCACCAACTGGGATGGCCATGCCTTCGAAAGCCTACGCCGAGGCCTTATTCAAGGGCATATCTTCTTAAGAACCAACTCACTGGCATGCTTCCTTGTTACTTATCCGGTTTTTACACGTCGGCGACTGCTTCTACGACGACCCACTAACAGTCTCTCAGTCCTGAGCAGGTAGACCTACCCTTCGATCTATCTGACCTCTCGATCTGATAGTCCGGTCCGATTCCACTTCCCGTCTCCGGTTCTAGCCCCTCCCCTGACTCATACCTATCCATCGGCGACCGTATCACAAGACCTCGTTGACTTGTTTGTAGCAATTTACTGCACTGCCTTAGCTAATTATTCCTCACACCTATATAAGCCTGTACTCTACGTACCTCTACTCCAGTTTTCTTATTGCTTAGACGTAAAGGTCTTCGTAGTAGAGGCTCCTGGGACATTTGTTGTCACAGAAGAGAACAGCAGAATCCAAAGAGTTTTTAAAGAGTTTTCCCAAGTTTTCTAAAAGTTTCTAAGAAGTCAAGTTTGCCAAGTTTCAAGTTTCCTTTCAAAGAGTTCTAGTTTTGTTTCCAAAGAGTTCCCCAAGTCGAGCACAGAGCTCAAAGCGATCACTGGATCACCCCAAGAGATTACCTACATCTTTATAACTTTTATCCCCCATCCCCTACTCGTTTGTTTGCATCGTCGAGCTTGGCTTCGCCGCTCCGATCCCCCCTTTTCGTCGTCGCCGCGTTACTGTCTTCGACTCGAGCTTCGTGTCGTTTCCAGTGTCTTCTGTGTGCCCTAGTAGCAGAGTTCCGCCCTCTCACAACAAAAGAACTCGCAAGTTGAGTTGTTGGTTAGGTTTGGTTTGAGAGTATTTCTCGCCGCCGAGCTACACTCAGCGTCTCACCGAGAACTAAATAATAAAGCCCAAACCTAATGCATACAGCTTTATCGTTGCTTCTGTCAGCAGTATGTTCTTCAAGCGTTTGTTGAGGCACGTTACAACTAGCTGGAGAGTGTCGACACCAGAGGAGCTAGGGATGGATGGGCATCATGGAAGTATAAGACTAAGGAGGGCACACGTCACGGTGACGGGTTAAAAAAGCTGGTGTCGAGTCACGTGACCGCATAGATGCGTCAAGTCAAGTATTAGTAAACGGTAAATTTAGTAAACGGGTTTCATTGACAAGTTTGTTCCCCTTATCTGTACGGCCTTTAAGAAGCGTTGCAAGCTCTCTCAAACACCCGAACCTGGCTGTGAGATTGAGCGGGCAGATGTCTTTGTTCCGTAATGCCGTAGCATACTTATTTCGTTAACTTTGTAGCCGCATTGAAAAAGTGTGAGGAACTTGGTTTGGAAGTTCCAGGTGAAAGAGAAGTAAGGATCTCACGCCGCATGTAGACTCATGTCTTTGTCGGAGTTATTCGGCCTTCTTGTCTCTCTTTCTTTACGCTACGATACTCACTACAGTACGCTCGCAGGTACTTTCTGTGTCTCTCTTTCTTTACGCTACGATACTCACTACAGTACGCTTGCAGCGTGTCTGTATCATTTTTTATTTCGTTCGAGAGACCCCTGCCACTCCCACGGAGTGGCTTGCACATGTCAACTTTTACCCGAGTCATTTCTGGCCGTCGCCAGCGATCAAAAGTTTTCTGTCCTCTCATCTCCCCGGACTGCGTTCCACCGCTGGTCCAGGACCCGTTTTCTTTCACCAAACGCCGTAATTCTTTTCGTCAACGTTCACGCCGTTTCCGCCCCACGAATTTCTCATGTCATTGATTTGACAAATCCCCGCAAAGTGCCGAGCTTGTTGTCTCTCCGGAGTCTTCGCTCCTCTCTGTCGAGTCTGCTGCACCGATTTTGCTCTCCGCAACAGCGGATGAGTACATACATTCTCACTGTCATGGCGAGCCCTTGCTCCTCCCCGTTGAGTCTCATGCCATAGCATTCTCTGAAATTGCGCTTCCTTTTTCAGACATTTTTCCGCCGCAGAACTTTCCTCCACCACATCCGAATACCAGCCCCCGAGCAAACCAGGCACAAAGTTCTACCAGTGCATCCCCTAAGGTTACCTCAACACTTAACTGCTCGGCTTGGGAGTCTTTTCTTGCTGACTATCCAGACCGTCAATTTGTTGACACGCTACTGCATATCATTGACTATGGCGCAAACATTGGTTTCTTTGGTGACCGTCATCAGTCCCAATCCTCCAAAAACCTCTTGTCTGCCTCTGGACATCCAGATGTAATAGACTCAATGATTTCATCGCAGTTAGCCAAGGGCAGGCTTCATGGCCCTTTCAACTCACCACCATTCTCCCCATTCCGTACTTCACCTCTTGGGGTAGTCACCCGGAAGCACTCCTCAAAACACTGTCCCATCAATCATCTTTCATGGCCCAAAGGATCCTCAGTCAATGATGGTATTCCTGACTCTGAAGCATCTATCCAGTATGACATGTTTGCATGTGCTGCTCGTGATCTTGTTGCCTCTGGTCCTGGTAGCCTCATGGTTAAACTGGACCTAGAGCAAGCATTCCGACATATTCCTATCCGTGCCGACGACTGGCCATTACTTGGCTACTTTTGAAATAACAGTTTCTTTTATGACCTTTTCCTCATGTTTGGTTTACGGTTGGCTCCGTATATCTTCAACCTGTTTGCTGAAGCACTACACTGGATTTTAGCACATCATCTTCCTGTGTATATTCGTCATTATCTAGACGATTTCCTCAAAATCTTCCGTCCCGATACTCCAACTTTCATTGTACAAGCAGCTCTTGCATGGACACGAGCACTTGCCCAAGCTCTCGGGCTCTCGTTCCAGGAAGAGAAAGTTGAAGGACCTACTACCACGCTCGAATTTCTCAGTATCATTCTTGATTCCATTCGTATGGAGGCTTGCCTGCCTTCAAAGAAGCTCTCTTATCTCCAGGAACTCCTGACTGCCTGGCTTCATAAAACTCGTTGCAGACTCGTTGAAATCGAGGAGCTCCATGGCTACCTGCAATTCTGCTCCCAGGTAGTCCCATGGTCTAAGGCTTTCTTACGCTCCCTCTCCAACTTCTTCTCACAGTTTAACAATAATCAATTCTCGTCTCGCCACATTCCTCGTTCAGTCCGCCGTGATCTAACATGGTGGAAAACTTTTTTCTTCGCCTTGGAATGGTGTTTCCATTCTGAGAGAGTCTCGCCCAATCCTTAGTGTCTACACTGATGCTAGTGGCTCCAAAGGTGCAGGTGGTGTCTTCTCTGATGATTAGTTTTCTATCCGGATCCCTCACCGATATCGTCACTCTGATATCAAATTTAAAGAATTCTATGCCATCCTTTGCTGGGGTGATCGATTCACTGGCCACCACCTCATTTTCTACACCGACAACACCAATGTCCACACCACTCTGCAATCCCTCTCTATACGTTCGCCACCTTTAATGGAACTATTGCGTCAATTCCTTGCTCTTGCATGTCGTTTCAGCTGATACCGTAAAACTTTTGTAAAAGTAAGGATAATATTTCCTCACGACGTTTGCAAAAGTCGAGGACAAGTACTAGTAGGGGTAAAGACAGCACGAATGGCTGTAGATACTTTTGTAAAAGTCAAGGATGATTTTTATGAGAGGTTGTAGACACTTTTGTAAAACTCAAGGATAACTTTTAAAATAATAATTTATAATAAGTCCAAAGTTGTCTTAAACCAGGCTGTATTGGCTTACTAATACCATAGGAAGCCCTCCTAAAGTCAAATTGCCTGTTTGGATGGATGTGGAAGGGTAGCAACATCACCAGAGCTGGTTGAAGCCATTCTGTCCCTAACCCTAACCCTAACCCTAACCCTAACAATACTAGCTGCCAGGCAGGTTCGAATCCAGGGGGGGCAAGTTTACTTACTTCCTGGGTCAGTACTAGCCTATATATGACTATATTATCCATATTTAGACCAGTTTCCCAGCCTAGCATTATCCTGAAATACCCCCTTATTAACTGTCCTTGACTTTTGCAAACGTCGTGAGGAAATATTATCCTTATTTATACAAAAGTTCTACCGCATCTGGTGGTCGTTTTGACTTCACATTTGAATCTAAGTGGATACCAACAGATGAAAATGCCCTTGCAGATGCCGCTTCACGCTTTCAATTTTCACGCTTATTCCTACTTGCCCCTTATCTATCCCAGCACTCTAGTCCAAAACGATTCCATCTTCATGATCAAGTTCTATTCCCATCCACATCTTCTCGTCCCACGGCTCATCTGTGATCAACTCTTCCTTTGGCTGCTTCCACATACTGCCCCTCCCAATCTTCCAGAATTCCGGGGCACCATCTTATGGCCCGTGTCCGCTGCCAGTTGCATTTCAGCGATGCGACGATTCCTCCTCGCTAGCCCTGGCTCGGCTTGGCCCGTACTTTAGGCCACAACACGAAGTTGTTCACCAGACTGGATTGAGCTTTTATGTGAGGAACTTGGTTTGGAAGTTCCAGGTGAAAGAGAAGTAAGGATCTCACGCCGCATGTAGACTCATGTCTTTGTCGGAGTTATTCGGCCTTCTTGTCTCTCTTTCTTTACGCTACGATACTCACTACAGTACGCTCGCAGGTACTTTCTGTGTCTCTCTTTCTTTACGCTACAATACTCACTACAGTACGCTCGCAGCGTGTCTGTATCATTTTTTATTTCCCCTCCCACCTCCCTTTATACACTACTATGTTTCATTCAAGTTACCGACAGTCTATTTACTCTCTTGCCTCTTGTAGTACATAGTTTAGGCCCGTGTCCGCTGCCAGTTGCATTTCAGCGATGCAACGATTCCTCCTCGCTAGCCCTGGCTCGGCTTGGCCCGTACTTTAGGCCACAACACGAAGTTGTTCACCAGACTGGATTGAGCTTTTATCTTCTATTAAGTACTTTGCCGAATTTTTTTTTTCTGATGCGGCTACTTAGAATGGCTGTATTCCCATTTTAACTTGCTGTTATTGTACTGCTAAATCATAACAGATTGTATCCTTGCTGTTATCGTATTGTCAAATTATAATAGATAACAGAGTGATATATTGTGGTAATATACCTCTGTTATCCGTAATATACCTCATGTTACAGTAACAGAGGGTTATAACCCATAATATTCCTCTTGTATCTTTCCATTACTGTAACTTCTGATTACAATCCAAAATTATAGTAACACCTGAATGATATACATGTTATATACCTACATTACTGTAATACTGTATCGTATCTCTCATTACTCATTATATCTCTTCAAATGTTTTGTTGGTGCCGGTTTCCAAAAATAGAGACAAGAGAATTCTGATTTTTCTATGTATTTTACAAGCCCTTTTATACTACTTCAAAGACCACTACATTAGTAATCTACCTTGCTAAGTAATATAGGTCCTTGTAGGTGTAGAATCGGAAAGAACAATGGAGAATAATATCAGTAAGCCTTCCAAGTATTTTCTGAGTAATTACCGAGGTCAAAAGACCTAAAGGCTGAGGAATCCGAGACATAGAATATTCAGTCGGTAATATGAGGAGGAGCAAGTCGGAAACGGAAGTAAATGAAGGTTATACCTTTAGGTAATAACAAGGACAAACCGGGAGTGATCCCGAGTTCTACAGTTGCGGACAATCAAACACATCAAAATTTATCGATTATTTCTCAGGCTCCCGAGGGTATGCAGAATCAACAGATCTTGTTGAGAGGGTGCTCTCATAATTTTTTGAAGCAAATCTGACGAGCCGTTCAGGAGATATGAGTGATTTTGATGCCTTATGACCCCAAAAATTTGGCGGTACCAAAAAAAAAAAGAGCTAAAAATCCGAAAAAATGCGGAATCGACTCTTTTCGATGAGCTGTGTATGATTCTACAGAAAATCAAAATTCTGGCGAGCGGTTATGGCTAAAAATATTCATCAAGTATGTCATATCAATGGCCACCAGACCCAGTCATTATTATAAGTTCATCAATGAGTGGGGATTGAAAGGGAAGGCAGCCGAATGGGTTGTCAAAAAGCAGAAGTGACACAGAAGCATTTTCTCAGACAGCATATTGAATCAGTTTTGAATTAAAATATACACGGTTTTGGTAACAAAAAACCCAAAATTTGGCGGTACCAAAAACGTTGTGGGAAAAATCTGGAAAAATCATTTTTAGACGTATTTTGATGAGCTGCGTCTGATTCTGATATCAGTTTTACCCTCAGAACATTGGTTCAGCCGGTAATAAATTTGATGTCTTTGATTGTTTGCAACTGTATACAACACTTCGAATCACTGCGAGGCTTCGATGTCACTCGAGTGTGCTTCTTCGGACTTTTGATGGAACAGAATTAAAAAAAAAAAAGCGATCGGGAATCTTAATTCAGTTGACATAAGCTGTGCAGTCAGCACTATTACTCTATCGATAATAGTATCTACTCGAAAAGCTGTAGCATGTCAAGAATAAAAAATTATTAATGTGCGACCGAGATAATCGAAAATTACCCACTTCTTGAAGCCTGGTCTCTGTCGACCGCAGAAGTCGCTTGTTGATCCTCCTTGCCTTGAGTGCATGGACTGGAACAGCTAGGCGGCTGATCTTCACAGGCGCTGGCCTCCCTCTGGACTTTGCGAGGAGCGGTGATGCCAGTTTGCACGCCAGTGGTCGATCCATTCTCCGGATTCTCTGAGACACCAAGGAACACTTGTGAACCAACTTATTGAATAAAGAATATCAGGACTTACGGACAGAGGTAACCAAGGTACTGCCAGCTCCCATGTGTTGAGACTGTGTATCGTCTCGCAAGACTATCTCCTGCGACCTGGTCGAGTTAACACGACGGGCGGGCAAGTCTGCCGGTGAGCAATTAAAAGTTGGGTTTCCATAGATATGATAGATATTGTTTATCTCGCTCTTGTTACCACCAACGTTGCTCAACATAGAGTTGTTAAACTCGGGATGATACGACCCGTTGAACATCTGCATTGATTGAGTTACGGTGACGCTGGTACCAGTGCTTGAACTGACAGTGCGAAGAGCTTGAGCAGCCTCCTCGTTAGCCATGGTCGCTGGAGAAGTACCACTAGCTAGAGGTCCTGCGGCATCTATGCTGGTCACAGTCGTTATAGATGTATCAGCTGGGGTCTCTGGTAAGATAGGAGATGGTCAGATTGCTACGGAC